>JASDQU010219918.1:0-13631 GCA_032191745.1 Picea mariana
ACTTCCAAGTGGATCTATAAGATCAAACACACAGCTGAAGGGAGCATCGAGAAGAACAAAACAAAAATTATTGCTAGAGGATTCTCTCAGGTGGAGGGAATGTATTATGAAGAGGCATTCTATCCTATTTCTCAATACACTTCTATCTCGGTGATTATTTCTCTTGAAACATCCATGGGTTGAAGACTACATCAGATGGATGTGAATACAACTTTTCTCAATGGAGAGATTGAGGAAGAAGTATACATCGAGAAGCCAGGTGGTTTCGTAATAAATGAGAAGAAGTCTCATGTGTGTAGGTTGAAGAAGATCCTGTATGGACTCAAGCAGGCACCTTGAGATTAGTATGAAAGGATTGATGGATACATGATGAGTTTGGGCTTCAAAAAAAGTGTTGTTGATCCAAACTTGTACTACAAGATTGTTAATGGCAAGTCCATGATTTTGGGCCTCTACGTTGATGATTTATTCCTCGCCGTTACAGAGAGCCTTATTATTGAATGCAAGTATGCATTGGCCTCTAAGTTTGAGAAGGAACTTGGTATGATGAACTACTTATTGGGACTAGAGGTTTGGAATATAAATGATGAGATCATTCTTAGTCAGAGGAAGTACACAGTTGAGATATTGAAAAAGTTTGGGATGTTGAACTGTAGTCCTATGGATACACTAATTGTGATGAATCTGAAGAAACTAAGTCTGTCTTCTTTCAATTTCGACGAGATTGGTATGAACCTGTACATACACCTGATTGGATCATTGATGTATATGGTTAACACCATACCAAAAATTTTCTATGCAGTGAGTGCACTTAGTGATTTTATGAGTCAACCAAGATAGACACACTGGATTGTTGCAAAACATGTGTTGAGATACCTGCGAGGCACAGTTGGACATGGTATGATATACATTTACAGTATTGGCATGAGATTGTAGGGATATATTGACTTTGATTGGGCAGGGATCACGGTGGACATGAAGAGCACCTTTGGATGTTGCTTCACTTTGTGATATGCCATGGTTTCCTGGTGTAGAAGGAAACATACTTTTGTGGCTTTGAGCACTTCAGAAGTAGAGTACATTGCATTGAGTGTGGTAGTTTGAAAAATAGTGTGGCTTCACAAGATCCTTTCATATTTATTTGGACATGTGATGGATTCCACCGTTATTCATTATGATAACCAGAGTTGTGTGAATCTCTTAGAGAATCCAACTTTTCATGACAAATCGAAACAAATTGAGATCAATTACCATTACATCCGAGACATGCGGCAGAGGAAATAAGTATTGGTGTAGTACATTCCTATAGATGATCAGGTTGTTGATGTTATTACCAAACCAGGACGAAGTTTGAGTACTTTCGTGACAGACTTGGCATGGTAGAGAATGGCTCCCTCGCTGAGAGGGAGTGTTGATGTTTGCATCTTCCTGAGACATTATCCAGATTGTACTCCTCTATGACTGAGCTGAGTTGATCTGTGAGGACACTTATCTGAGAAGGGATAAGTGGTACACTTATCCGATAAGAGATAAGTGGGTTTGGGATTATAGCCCAACGTCCCTTGTGGAGAGAACATGAGGACATGTCTAGGGAGTTGACCTTGACGTCACACACTATGGGGAGTTGACCTTGACATCACACACTATGGGGAGTTGATCCTAGTGTTTCTAGAGGGAGTAGCCTCTAGAAGTCCATAAGGGAGTGCCATGTGTGACAGACATTCTCCATATCATACTCCTATGTGACTAAGTCGAGTTGATATGTGAGGACACTTATCCAAGAAGGGATAAGTGGGACACTTATCCCAGAAGAGATAAGTGAGTTTGGGATTATGGCCCAATGTTCCTTGTAGAGATAAAATGAGGACACGTCCCTTGTGGAGAGCACATGAGGACATGTCAAGGGAGTTGACCTTGATGTCACATGCTATGGTGAGTTCAACCTAGTGTTCCTAGAGGGAGTGGCATCTAGAATTCCACATGGGACTTCCATGTGTGATATACCTATTGCTACTATGGTGGTTGTGTACCACTGGCGGAGACTGTGGATCTCTCGACAATAGATCTGTGCTAGTAGATTGGTTTTGTACCATTGGAAATGAATTTGTGTGACTGGAGAGTAGTTGTGTTCTACTTGTTGATTAAATAGTAGTCAATGGACTACAAGATGAAGACATCATGGAAAGATACCTCCCTAGATAAGAGGGGTTGTTGATGTTTCAACATCGGATGGACCTTCTCCTAAATTGGGATACAGACCAAGGGAAATATGATACATTTATCATAAAGGTGAACTCATGGTAAATGGGCTCAGGCATAGTCCTTCCTTGATCATAAAAAGGAATAATATGGAATCGAGGTGCTTAAGGTGCTTTCCACATGTTAGTTAGCATCAATATGACATTCACTCATAGAGGTGTACCTTTGGTGAACGACACTAGTGAAGTATTTTTCCTAGTCATGGTGATTTGACAAGGAATGCTAAATTACTTAATATGCTATATGTTATCTCATGTGGACCCTGAGTGAGTGTGATCTCAGAGAGATTCAGTTGCCTCAAAGGGAGAGTCGTAGGGAGAGTTTCCCCTTAATTCATGTGGGAGAGAGACATCTCCAAGGACTGAGAAATAGGTGTCATGATTCTAGGAAGGAGTTTGTATACTTCATAGACAAACTTGGCATGATGTATAATGTCTCCCTTGTTGAGAGGTAGTGTTGATGTTTGGACAACATCGGGAATACATTCTACTAGATTAATAATTAATAATATAATTATTAATTATTAAATAATATATATATATATATATATATATATATATATATATATAATAATAATAATAATAATAAATAGTTATTTATTATGCAAGGGGCACATCCTTTCATGGATGGTCACCATGTGTTCTCTATATATGGAACACTCATCATTGTAATGAAATATCAATCAGATATCATCTCATATAGAAAAATCAACAATTTCAGATTTGGACATTTGAACTTTGGAGGTTTGAAGCTGCTACACACAAAGGATAAGGTAAAAGGTTTTCCATTGATTGAAAAAACAGAAAGAATATGTGAAGGCTGCATATTTGGAAAGTAACACAGAGAATCATTTCCAGTTGGCAAGTCTTATAGAGAAAAATCCTCACTGGAAATTGTACATTCAGACATTTGTGGACCAATGAAAACTTCATCTATAGGAGGCAGTACATATTTTGTAACATTCATTGATGATTTCTCAAGAAAGACATGGATTTATTTTTTAAAACATAAATCAGATGCATTGGGTTGTTTTCAACATTTTAAATCACTTGTGGAGAAGCAGAGTGGTTATTACATCAATTGTCTAAGAACTGATAGAGGACGATAATACATCTCAAGTGAATTTCAGAACTTTTTTAAAGTTCATGGAATCTACAAGAAATTTATTGTGTGATATACACCACAACAGAATGGTGTCGCAGAAAGAAAGAACATAACCATCATGGAAATGGTGTGTAGTGTGTTGGCAGCCATACCTTTGAGAAAATAATATTGGGATGAAGGAGTAACAACTGTAGTATACATAATGAAGAAATATCCAACAAAGTGTGTGAAGAACAGAGTTCCTCAAGAAGCCTGGACAACTATGAAAAATAATGTGGCACACTTGAAAGTTTTTGGTTGTCTCACCTACGCACATGTTCCAGATGAGATGAGAAAGAAGATGGAAAACAAACGAAATAAATTTATATTTGTTTGGTATTCTAAAGAAACAAAATGATACAAGTTATATCACCATGTTGCAAGCAAAATCATAATCAATTGCGATGTTCAGTTCATGGAGAATGAAGCATGGGATGGAAGAATAGAAAAGACGATCAAAATTATTGAGGTTATTGAGCATGATGATACAAAAGAAGAAGTTGTTCAAACACCATTTACAAGTCAGTGCACAGGTCCTTGTACACCTAGAAAGAAGCAAAAACCAGCAAGCAGTCCAAGTAGTTCTACATATCCAGATCCAATATTAGCAAGTTTGTTACCAAGAAAGAGAAGAAGTCTACACGACATCTATAATGAGGACACAACAAATTCATTTTCTTCTTTTTCTTTGTTTTCACAAATAGATGATCCATTAACTTTTGAAGAAGTTGTCAAAGATGATGTATGGGCTCAAGCCATAGATGAATAAATCAAATGTATAGAAAATAATCAAACATGGAAGTTGGTTGATGTACCTGAAGACAATTATGTGATTAGTGTGAAGTGGATTTATAAAACTAAGCAAGATGCAGAATAAAATGTGTAGAAGCACATTTGAAGGTTAGTTGCAAGAGGTTTTACACGATAACTAGGAATTGATTTCAATGAAACATTTGCACTAGTTGCGTGCATGGACACAGTGAGAACAATGTTAGCCATTGTTGTGCAGAAAAAATGGCTAGTTTATCAGATGGATGTAAATTCAGAATTCCTAAATGGACATTTTGAATAAGAAGTGTATGTGTAACAACCATAAGGCTATGAGGTTCCAGGACAAGAGAAAAAAGTATACATGTTAAAGAAAGCACATTATGGATTAAAACAAGCTCCGAGAACTTGATACAGTCGCATAGATACCTATCTCAAACAAAATGGATTTCAGAGAAGTGAAAATGAGCCAACTTTGTATATCAAATAAAATTAGAAAGGTAACATGTTAATTGTTTGCTTATATGTGGATGATTTGATTTTACAGGTGATTTTGGCATAGGAGAATTCAAGTCATTCATGAACGATGAATTTGAAATGACTAATTTAGGGCTTATGAGATATTTTTTGGGTATTGATGTTCACCAGTCTAAAGATGGTATATTTATCTCACAATGTAATTATGCACATGAAATTTTAAAAAGACTCAACATGATAAATTCAAAGGCAGTCCCAACACCTGCCATAAAAGGATTGAAGTTAAGGAAGGAAGAGAAAGGGTCCAAGGTGGATCCCACACGATTTAAAAGAATGGTAAGCAGTCTTATGTATCTAACAACAAGAAGACCTGATATTATGAATGGAGTGAGCCTAATTTCAAGGCTCATGGAAACTCCAAAAGAATCACACTGGAAGGAAGGAAAAATAATTCTGAGATATATGAATGGAAATAAAGATTCTGGCATTAAGTATTCTACTTCAGAAGATTTCAGATTCATTGGATACACTCACAGTGATTGTGGAGGCAACATAGATGATGGGAAAAGTATCTTTGGGTACACGTTTCATTTTGGAATAAGCATAGTATCATGGGCATCAAGGAAGCAACCCATAGTGACTCTTTCTTTAGAAGAAGCATAGTATGTCGCAACGACAAGAGCGGCTTGTCAAGCAGCTTGGATTAGAAGAATGTTTAAATATTTGATGCAAGAACAACAAGAACCAACAATAATATTTTGTGACAACAATTCATCCATTATGTTATCAAAGAATCATGTGTTTCACAAGAAAACTAATCACATTGATAAAAGGTATCATTTTATCAGAGAATTAGTAAATAACAAAGAGACTTGTTAAGAGTTTTGCAGGTCAAAAGAACAGGTCGAAGATATTTTCACAAAAGCTTTAGAAAGAGATTCATTTCAACATCTACACAATAGTATGTGAGTCTCTCTAGTAACAAATGAGTGACAGTAAAATCTCAATTCAATTTTTGATGCAATTTTTGTAATCCCACCTACTTAAAATTAAGGGGGAGTGTTGGAAATAGTAATTACAAGTCGGTGAGATATTCACGTCTCTGCCAATTTATCAATCAGTCAATTTGTTAGTAGATTTGTCAGTCAACTGAATTGTAAGTCTGCATATTTTTCTGTGAGTTTGCAAATACAAAGTCGCACGTTTACTCAAGGTCAGTTTAGTCAGTTGGTAAGTAGGGGAGTGAATTAATAGAACCGATCTTTATCCTTCTCGAGTTCAGTTAAGTAGTTGAAGATTCAGTCGACTTTATTGTGTCTTTAATGTTCAGTCAGTCCTAGCTTTTGTAAGAAGTCTCATTAGTATTCCATATATGTCCGATGTAGACATTCAAAATATATGCAGAAAGTTAGAGAGAACATATTCGTGAAGGAGAAATAAGAGAGGATTTAATAGAGGAGTCAAGAAGTTTTAGAGCACAAGCTCCGTGTCTGTAAAATCAGCAAAATTCGTTGGAGCCGAAGCTCATCATAGTTTTATATTCTGTAATCACTTGTTGCGCCGAAGTTATTAATATCAAGTGTTTTGTGTGTTTACATTTCTCCTGTCTTTTTGAGTTTATGTGCTAAGCATAGCATTGTGTTATTTTGCATCCATAAATAATTTCATTAAGTGTGTTTTATCACCGTTCCCACTAAATCGTGCAGTGAGTCCTGAGAGTTTTCTGAGTTTAACTATGAGCTTCTGATCTGAGACTAGACAGGTCTTTGAAATTGGAGTCAATGTTGACGTAAAACCGCAGTATTCTTTTATTCATGCTTATAAGGTTTCTTTCTAAGCGTGGACAACAACCTCTAATTAATTATAGTCACAGAACTCCTCGAATGCCTCCATCTTCCAAATAGTCACCATACCTCTATGGGACTGAATCAAAACTGCATTAAATAGTGCATCACGCATTTCTATGACCGATATATGTCCCTTGAACCTGGTATATGGCAGAAGATTTTTTTGTTTCATTGGTAAATGGGACATTTGCTATGGTTAAGCGACCTTCACAAGTTACACCTCAGACCTCTGAGACAGAAGTATGTTCATATATTTTAAAATGATAGTTTGTTTCAACGTGTTTAATAATTTGTCTACAATGCATCACTTTAAGAGATAAGATAAACTTGAGGCAGATCGTGATTCCCAACTTCTCATTAACATTATGCACACTATCAAAATTAAATGCACATGATGATCACTCGATTAGAGCTCGACTATAAAAATCTAACACAAATAGCCTAATGATGCATTTCATAGTATTTGTATATACATAGGTGCTTGTAAATTAAAAAATATATCAAAGGGATTAAAAAAAATAAAATTAAGTTGAATTAGTTTTAAAATTTTATGTGCTAAAATGATTATGTTTTTTTTTTTTTTAAGTAAAAAAGAGCAGAGCCTGTTGTATTAACTTTCCAAAAAAAGGTTAAACTATATACACCATGTCTGCCAACTATCTCGCCGTGTGGCCTATATTTAAGGCCCGACCAAGCACTGTACCACGTGGCCCCTTTGTGCTAGGTGGCACCCCATCTGGGGTTGGGTAATCTTTGTTTGCAAGGCGTTGACAGCGAGTGGAGAGTCTTGTGGCTTCTGAGATGTGAGGATCCCAGTAGATGCTTTCCCTCTCCGTTGTTACCCCTTTATTTGCTAGGCAACCTGCTATACTATTCACATCCCTTTTTGCATGGGAGGGTATGATACTGAGATTGGGCCTAAGTAAGGCTCCAAACTCCTCTAGAAGTCCCGATAATCTCCAGCTGGGTGAGATTTTCCCTGGATGTTCCCCGTGGAGGATCTTAGTAATTAGCCAGATGATGATTTGAGAGTCCCCTTCCAAAATAATATTGTGGAGGTGGTTGTCAATTGTTTCTTGTGTGCCCCAGAGGAGGCCCATCAGTTCCACGAAATTGTTTGTGTTTTCTCTAATAAAACCTGCTACGAGGCAAAGGATTTGGCCATATGAATTTCGGAGGGTAGCTCCAAATCCCGCTGGTCCCAGATTTCCTTTGGAAGCCCCATTAAAAATGACTTTTATAAAACCTGTTGGAGGAGGGGACATTGTAGTTGGGCTTCTTTTTCAGGGATTTCTTAGATTTACCGCAGGCTGATTATTCAGGCTAGGCTACCAGTGCTGGAGAATGCACTGCTCCTTCGAATCGCATTTCATACCCTCCTGCTTCCACTTTTTAGTTCGGATTGTTTCCCAGATTATCTTTCTTATTTGTTCCCATACTAGTTCCAGAGTGGATGCCTTGGAGTGGAAGATTCTTTTTTTTCGTTCCTTCCGGATTTGCCAGAGAGTGAATCCTGGGAGTAGGAGACAAATGAGGGCAAGAATGGGATTTTTAAAAGATAGAAGGTCCCAATTTTCTATTGTATCTCTGATACTAATCCTGTTCCAATTCATCCTGGACATTGCTTGAGCCCCTTCATCCCATATCCACTGGCTGAAAGGTCATTTGTTGAAGAGATGTTCCAGAGTTTCCTCTTCTTGTTGGCATAAGGGGCAGATTGATGGTCCAATGAAGCCTCTTTTCTAGAGATTATCCCAAGTGAGGATATGGTTGTGGACTGTGAGCCAAAGAAAGGTTGACACCTTCAGCCAGAGGAAGGGGCTCCAAACCTTGTTCTAGATATTCTCCTTGTCATGACTCTGGTGATTACCTTGCAGATAGTAGGCTTCTTTGACTGAAAAGTTACCTGTAGTGGAGTGCCCCCATCTAAGAATGTCCGAGCCTTCTCGCTTGGGAATTTTCCTGTGGCTAGCATAGTGCTGCCAGGTGTGAAGGTCCGAGTTCTCTAGGATCTGTAGCTCTTGGGTGGAAGTCTTCCATTGACGCCAAGGTAGAGGGTTGTTTCCCGGTCGCCAAAATTCCTTTACATGATGAGGGGTGTCCATGTGAAGAAGTTGCTTGAGGGTGCTTATCTCCTCTATCTAATCTAGAGGTTTTTGTTGTTGCCACGAGTCCTACCAAAAAAGTGCAATTTCTCCATTCTGGATCTCCCAAAAGGCATGTTTTTGAACCATCTCTCTGTTTTGCCAGGCTGTGTTCCAGATGTTGGATCCCTGAATCTGGTCGTTGTGACGAATGATTTTGTCTACACTTGTGTTTGGAGCGTACTTTTTTTACAAAATTGCACCCAGAGCGTAGTGGGGGCCTTTAGTCATCTCCAACACATTTTAGATCCCATGACTTGGTTGAGTTTCCCTGGGTCACGTAGACCCAGTCCTCGACACGCTTTAGGCTTGTAGAGCTTGTCCCAGCCTACTAATGCCCATTTCTTGTTCGGCTGGTGCCCATGCCATAGGAAGTTTCTTTGGAGGTTTCAGATGGCCCTAATGACTTGTTTAGGAATTGCCAAAGATGTGAAAAGGTAGGTAGGCAGGGCTTGCAGAACTGATGTGAGAAGCACCAATCTTGCTGTAATGTTGAGAGGTCTAAAGGTCCAATTGTTAAGCCTATTAGAGATGGAGAGAAGCAAGTTGTCCCAGGAAATGGATCATGTTGGAGCTCCTGTGAGGGGAACACCAAGGTATTTGGATGGAAGGGAGCTCTTGGGTATGCCCAGGAGTCGTGAGATGTGGTTCTAGACCCCTATGAGAGTGTTTAAAAATTAGAGTTTGGATTTGTTGAGGTTGAGGGCCATGCCTGAAGATTCTACAAAGTCAAAGAGAATGGAGGGGAGTTTGGTGGCTTCTCACACAGTGGGGGTATTCAAAAGGAGGGTGTCATCGATGAATTGGCTATGCAAGGGTGTTGGCTAAATATTATGAAAGGGTAGGCCTTTAAGGGTGCCTTCGAGTATCATTGTCTTGATGTAACAACCTAGACCTTCCTCCATGAGGATGAAGAGGAAGGGTGAAATAGGGTCCCCTTGTCTTATGCCCCTGGAGGGAGTGAAGGGTTGGGAGGGTACCCCGTTTACCAAGATGGAAAAAAAGGCTGACTAGGTTAGTTTCAAGATCCAGACGATCTAGTGATTGTGGAAGCCAAAGAATTCGAGCATAGAGTGAAGGTAATGCCAGCTGACTCTATCAAATTTTTTTGAAAGATCGAGTTTTATAAGCATACCTCGGGTTTTAGTCGTCTTGAGAGAATGGATTACCTCATGAGCCAGAATGACATTGTCCATGATTTTTCGTCCTTCTACATAGCCTGATTGTTCCTTGGAGATGATGAAGGCTAGGATTGGCTTAAGACGTGTAGCAATCACCTTTGTAATGATTTTGTATATGACATTGCAGAGTGCGATTGGTCTGTATTTCTTGGGGTGGGTTACCCTCTCCTCCTTCAGAATTAGAGTGAGGAAAGTTGCATTGAGGGTTGTTAATACTTGGCCGGAGGTTCGCGATTCCTCCACAACCTGCCTCACCTCTTCCTTGATTAGATCCCAGCAATGGTGGAAGAAGTCGGTGGTGAAACCGTCTGGGTCGGGTGCCTTTCCTGGTGGAATTTCTTTCACTGCTTGATCCATTTCTTCCTAAGTAATGGGTCTCATTAGTGTTTCATTATGTTATGGAGTCACAAGGGAGGGTATTTGCCCTATTATCCTCTGAATTGATGTCGTTCTGTCCTCGTTGGTTTCCGTTAGGAGATCTTTGTAGTAGGTGTTTATCTCTTCAACAATTTGGTTGTGTTCCCTGATTGGGTTTCCTTGGGCATCTTCCAGATGCGTTATTCGATTGATGTAGCGACAGTGCATCATGGCTCTGTGGAAGAATTTTGTGTTCCTCTCGCCCTCTTTTAGCCACTGGACTCTGGATTTCTGTCGCCATAGTATTTCCTCTTTCTTTTTCCTTTCCTCTAAACTTGCTTGGAGCTCTGCTTCCTCCTTCATTAGGTCTGTTGTTCTAGTCCTTGAAATGAAGATTTCCTACAGTTCTACTAGCCTGTTTTCGATAGCCTGCATGTTTTGAAATATGTTTCCAAAAGTTTTCTTGTTCCATAGATTTAGTGAGTTTTTGAAGTTTTTAAGACGCTGCTAGAACTTGTACATGCAGGTACCAAGGTCTATTTCCGCTTGGGCCCACCAAGACTTTGCGAGATGATGGAAGTCAGAGTGTGATAGCCAGAATTTCTCAAATCAAAAGGGTTTGTGCTACGGCATAGTCCCTGTTTCTAGGAAGAAGGCAACTAGCCAATGGTCTGACCCTGCCCTTGGAAGAATGACGCTCTCCATGCTCGGATCCTGTTCTAGTAGTTCCTCCACTATGAGGAAGTGATTCAGATGGCAGGCCACCTGCTGGTCCCCCGATTTGTGGTTGGACCATGTGAAAGTTCCATTGTGGTTCTCTATGTCTATTAGATTTAGTGAGTCGATGAGGGTTTTGGACTTACCACTGTCAGGCTCCAGTCGCTTAGTTCCACCTTTTTTCTCCTCCAGCGTCAGGATCATGTTGAAGTCACCACCTAGGTTTTGATATGAGATATTTGCTTCATGAGACTGTCCTTGTCCTATTGACTCTGAGGTGTGTAGACATTTATGATGTAGCCTTCCTGAGCTAAACCTGTGATCATGAAGTGGGTGGTAAGCATGCCCAAGGTAGAGAAGGGTTCTCTTAGGGTGACAGTATTGGGGTTCCATAAGATGGCTAATCCTCCTGACGCTCCGATGGAGTCGGTGTGTATGGATTCACATCCACGCCAACTTCTTTGGAATATGATTTCTTCTTCTGGTCCTGCACATTTTGTCTCCTGTAATAGCAGGATTTCTGGTTTTTCTGCTCGGATCGAGTCTCGTAGGATCCTTTGCTTGGATCTACCATTAAGTCCCCTTATATTCCAGGTGATGATATTCATCATAAGGTTTGTTGGGTTGGGTCGAGGTATCCCTCCGAGACCTTTTGGATCTGCCCAGAATTGAGCATGAGATTTCTTGCCTCCTTGATAAGCTGATGGGATGACTTTCGTCCTCTTCTTTTGTTTTCTCGGGGTATCCTCTTTGACTCTAAGCTTGGATATCTGGCTATACCCAGCCTGACTGTGGATCTTGCCGTGGAGTCCAGAAAAACTTTATGGACTTTGCGGAGCTGCTCTTTGGGGAGTGCTTGCAGATCCTTTTGGTTTAGGGCTTCTTCCAATTTTTCCAGATCTATGCGTGCTAGGTCATGGTCTTCCAACTGTATGTGGATGTCTGTGTCCATGGGGTCGTGTTCTTCTGGACTGGCCTCGTTGGTTTGGATCGATGAGGGTGTATCTTGGTTCTTCCCTTTCGCCTGTTGTTTTGTTGTGTGCGGATTTTGTATTTTTTCATCTTCCGGCAGTTGGTTTAGGATCTCATACGATTTTTTGGTTAGGATAGTGGGGTTGGGATCCGATTGTTGTTTCTTTGGAGGGTTTTTCTTCCTGCTTGTGACCGTGGTGAATCCGTCTTTCTACTTGGCCTTGCTGGCTTTGGTTGCTTGGATATTCAGTGGACAATCCCTAAAAAGGTGGCCATGTTCATGACACTTCCAACAGCGGAAAGGAATGTGTTCATAGTCCATCATTTGTTGCTAGTCTTCATCTTGATATTCGAGAGTGACAGATCCTAGAAGAGCTTTGGAGATGTCCATGTATACACAGATTCAGGCATATGAGGTGTATTTTCTTTGCCTTATGGCCTCCGAATCTTTGACATAGTTCCCTACTTTGTTTCCTATTCCCATGAGGATTTCCTCTAGCCAAAACTCCTGGGGTAGAGAGTAAAGTCGGATCCAGACGGGAGCCATTGTAAAATCTTCCTTGTCCAGGCTGAATTTGTCCGTCCAGAAGCGTAGGAAAAACTCGGCCGAGTTGTAAAAGTATGGTCCATTTTAAAAAAAATTGTCCTTATCCTCCAGGTTGTACAGGATGATTGTGAAAAATCCTTTGGAGCTTAGCTGGATTTCGTAATCTCCTTTAGGGTTCCACCAGTGCCTGATCCAGCGGGTTAGGTCACATTTGGATGGCCATAATCCCATAAACTTGCATATGAGGGCATGCTCGCGCATGAACTGAGTGTGTTCACCTACCCTTGTTGCGCTGATGAGAAACCTTGGGGGTTTCTCCGATTGCGGGATGCATTTTCCCTTCTCCCAGTTTTGAGGTGCTTTTGGATGGGACGTACTTGCTTCCACCTCCATCTCTTTCCGTAGCCCTTGTTCTCTGGCTAGGAGTTGGTCTCATAGCTGCGGTGGCGTCTCGAAGGAGGGACGCTTCGCTCTTGTGGGTGCCCTATCGTTGGTAGCTACGTTGTTGTATGAGGGGCGCTGCCCCCTCTCCGTCGGACTCATTCTGACTGATCAATCTTGGGGTTTGCCTGTTATAGATCGTAGCAGATGGGAGGTACCGTGGCAAAGAGTTTGGTTCATGTGGCAGGAGTGCAGGGGAAGCGTTGCAGAGCGCTAGGGTTTCCTCTCATTTTCTCGCTAAAATGATTATGTTAATAATCTTTTAAGTTTTAAAATTTTTAAACATTTATAATGAATTTACAATTTTTATAATCTCATACAATTTTCCAATCTATCTTTCTTATATATATATGATTTTTATTTATATTTTTATTTAATTAATTAATCTAAATAGATAATTATTTATTGTTTTTTAAAATAAATAGAAAGTATTCTTACAATATCCTTATATTTTTATTTAATTAATTAATCTAAATAAATAATTATTTATTGTTTTTTAAAATAAATAGAAAGTATTCTTACAATATCTTTATTAGATTGTAGATTAATTAGTTTAAGTGGACATTAATCATCATAGTCATTAGAAATACTTTTCAAAACAAATAATTTTCAAAACAAAAATATTTAAAATGCTTTGTTTATTCATATTACTTCTCCCTATCAAAAAATTTAATTTATGTTAAGCAGACTGTTTATACCTCCCTTACAAATGTTAGGGTTCATATGTGAATAGGGAAGAACCACACGGCAAATGATACCCAGACAAACTAAAACTACA
>JASDQU010219920.1:0-17649 GCA_032191745.1 Picea mariana
GCGATCTCCACTATAGGATTAGGAGAGATTTGGGATTGTTGGATCGGAGGACAGGTGAACATGGGTCATTAGATGTAAAGGAAACAAGGGTTAAGGTCACAATCAATAGACATGAGGCAATTAGAGGAACCAAGTTGCATGGGAGATATTTTCCTAATGCGGTCTTGTAATCCAAACCATGGTTTCACCAAGGGGTTATGTGTCAGCATCAGGAGAATTGTGGTGCGAAAAGTAGGTTACTCCAAACCGTCGATGAGTGCCCCCGCAAATTGAAAGGCATGCAATGATGTGCATTATTAGTACTCGAGCAACAAATGTATGAAGAGTAGAAGTAGCCAGAGACCATCGACCTGTAGGAGGACATGTGCCAACCGATCATGTGCTTCAATTGAAAGCACGCCAGGGAAAGGCGAACAAGGAGAAGTTGAGAATTGATATTTCCAGACCCCGGAGATCCGAAGTGAATTCTAGCCGTCCGATCCAGGAGGACGTGCAACAAAAATCCACGCACTTTGGTGAAAAGAGAAGGTTGAGAGTTGAGTTCTCAAATGTACAAAGACCAGAAGAAATTGTATCCATTGATCCATGGGAAACATGCGTCAGTAAATCGTGAGCTTCAGATAAAAAAAAATTATAAAAAAATTGAAGTTTGAGTTCTCCAAAGTCCAAAGGCCCAAAGGAATTGGAGTCGTTGATCCTTACAGCAGTAACTTCTAAAGTCTCAAAGTCCAGGGTTAATATGGACCATCCGATAAGGGAGACACATGGTGGCAGTTTTTCCAGTTCAGGAAATCGAATTTTGGAATAATTGGAAGTGTGCTAGTGTGGAAACTCCCGAAGTCTTGAAGCCCAAAGAGTTGAAGTGGGGGGGAAAGATGACGTTACCAGGAGGTGATGTGGACCCCAAAATTTTTGAGGTGACGTGTCTTTCGGACATCATTGGGGATGAAGTGGACACATGGGATGTGCACCACATGTTAGTAAGTTTTGAGCATGCGAATGATTGAAATGTTAGATAGGATGTGACACGTGTCACCCGTCTCATTGGACCACATGTTCTCTTACATTATTTCACTAGGTGGAGATGGATCATGGACTCCAGAGAAATTAGTTTGAGAGTTTTTAGTTGAGATTTTAAACTCTTGAATCCCAGAGAGCCGGAGACCCGAAGTAAACATCGACGGTCAGATTGTCCAAAGTACACCTAAACCGTCATATCAGGAGAACAGGTGGCGTGAAGCTTGTTGGCATATTTTATAGGAAGAGTGTGCTTGTGATTGATTTCAATAACAACAACGATGATGGAAAATAGGAAAAGCATAAGATGAGGAGTAGGAGAAAACAGTAAGTTGAGATCAAAGATCAGAATAAAAAACGTAAGTTTAGGAGGAGGAGCGAACAGTATGGAGAGATCAAAGCTCGGAAGGAAAAGCGTAAGATCAGGGTGAGAAGCCTCAGTAGTCATCTGATCAATAAATTAATGATGTTAATCATATCATATAATGGACTTCGTTCATATGAGTGACCATGGGCTTGAGGACTATTGGAGGATTGTGACCATTAGATCTACAAGCCAGATCAATGACAGGGATGAATTGCAGGGAGCAAAAGAATAATTAAAAAACTCGCTAGTTCTAATCCTGCAATTGGTCTAGATTGTCAGATCTCATAGAATTAGATATCGACGACTGTGGTTGATCCAAAAAGTGATCAGATTAAGTCAGATTGATTTGTGAACGTCAGATGTGCAATCACTAGATCAACGACAGGGATGAATTGTGTGGAGTGAAAGAATAATTAAACAACTCGCTAGTTCTAATCCCGCAACTGGTCTAGATCATCAGATCTCATAGAATCAGATATCGACGACTGTGGTTGATCCAACAAGTGACCATATTAAGGCAGATTGATTTGTCACCGTCGGATGCGCAATCACCAGATCAACAACATAGATAGATAGTGGAGATCGGAAGGAGAATTAAATATCGTGCTAGTTCTGATCCCGTAATTAGTCAAGATTGTCAGATCTTAGAGCCATGAAGATTGATGACTGGGGTTGACTCACCAATGACACACAACTTCAAATTGAAGATTTTTGGTGACAAGTTAAATCACTTGCAAGTTGTGGTTCCGCAACCATCCTTGATCATTGATATTCTTCGAGAATATTCACAACTATCAGATCACTTTAAGTGGAAGGATAGGATAAGAGGGGATAAAGGGTTGATAATTTGATTATCCGAATACCCGTCAGCCATTAGATCAAACCTGAATTCCTGTCAGTCATTGGATCATTTCGAGTTGAAGGATAGGATAAGTGAGGTAAAAGATCTGAGATCTCATTTATGTGAATTTCCCTCAGCTCTCGGATCAAACCCAAATTCTAGTCAACTGTTGGATCATTTCAAAGTGGAAGGATAGGTTAATCAAGGTAAAAGGGATGAGAGTTTGATTATCTAAATACCCTTCAGACATCATATCAAACCTGAATTCCTGTCAGCCGTCGGATCATTTTGAGTGGAAGGATAGAATAAGCGAGGTAAAAGACTTGAGATCTCATTTCTGCGAATTTTCGTTAGCCGTTGGATCATTCTAATTGGACGGACATGATAAGGTAGAAGAGTTTCATCACAGACAGATCGAGCCATCGATCCGAGATCATGATCGATGAACAACATTTAGTTCAAGTATAAATATGCGAGGAAGTTAAGCTCCAGAAAAATCTCACTTCAGATTTTTCAGTTTGAGATTTGAAAAACCTAAAGCACGGAGAGCTAGAAATTCAAAATGAATAAGGACCATTAGATTTGGAGAACATACGATGACCATTAGATCAGGGAGATATATGTCAGTAGATTACATCATCAAACCTCGTCTTCAAGTACATGTGGTAGACCACATCAACAAAGGACATATGGGAGATCACGTCAGGAAATCACGTTAGCAAGGATATGTGGTAGACCACGTCAACTGACCATGTCAGCAAGGATGTGTGGCAGGCCATGTCAGCAAGGACATGAGTCGTCCGATCATAAAAATCACTTCAGGTGTATTCTCAATCGTTGATCATAGTACAGTGGAAGGATACTATAAGTTTTAAAAGTTGAAATCACGAAGTTATGAAGGGTGAAGTTCTGACAACCGCCATCTCAATGTTTGATTAAGTCCTAGCTGTTGGATTGAAAAATGAAAGGATGAGTGTAAGGATCAAATCTGACCATTGATTTGTTTCTGTGAAATAAACCATCTGATCATATTCGAAGGTTTGAAAAGTTGAAAACCCAAAGTTCTGAAGGGAGAAGTTCCGTCAGTCATCCATCTTATCAAAATATTGAATCATGACTGTTGAATTGATAAGAACTCAAACACTCATTAAGCCTAGTGTCTGGTCACCACCGTTGCTCATGTGATATAAAAGATTTAAATAAAGTTTACGAGGACCTATGGATAAAAAATCCTCTACATGTATAATCCAACGGTGCTGATCAAACCGAATTTGATCGAAGGGTTGTTGTTTCATCTCGTGATTTCTTGATCAGTTACAATTCAGTTACACTAACTGAATCATCGTTCCTGAGCGGTTGAATCATTAATCCTGAGCATTGGAATCATGGCTCTTGTTGGCATAGGGGAAGACCCAGGGTTCAATGCTTCAACAACACACAACCAAAACCCTAACTACTAGCCCTTTCAGCAACACCTACGAAGCAAATCAAGTCTCACCTGAGGTAGAGGTAGGGGCGGTTGTAGGACTGAAGTGTCTACAACCTAGTTAGGACATAGATCTATGATTACAACACTAACATAGCACTTGGTAGTTAACATTCATCATCATTTAACCCTTATTCACATCATAGGTCGAAACCCTAGTTACAGAGCAGTGCAGTATTCAGCAAGATCTAATACATCTAAGCACTTAGCATATAGAAATAGATCAGATATAGCATTCATTCACATTACTAAGCACTAAGCTACTATATCAGACACATCTATCATATATCACTGCACTAAGAATAAATCACAACAATAACATAAAAACTATAATGCACAAAGCAACCACAACACAGGATATACGTGGTTCACCACAGTGTGGGGCTACATCCACCAAATCTTCTCTTCTTTATTGTCTTCTTTCAATCTTATACAAGCACAGAGCCACAAGAACCCACTCAGCATAGGATAGGATATCTGCGTGCACCTCGCCAGATCCTCCTTCCCTGAGCTAGGTTCAAGCACAAATCTTTCTTACAATCTGCACACAAGTTTCTTACAATCACTTTCACTTAGCTCTACAAGTTCTTAACACATAGTATGCATGAAGCATCCACAACTGTTCACACTTAGCTCACCGGCCACATCACACATCTAGTTCTCTCTTACCAGGGATGATTTTAAGGATGGAAAATTATTTTAAAATGTAGAAACCTTGGCGAATCTTACTAATCCTTCATATGCCAACTATAAATGTTGTGCGATATTTTTGTTAAAATATTCAAATTTCTAAGGATTTTATATATTTTTTATAAACTTTTGGTGATTTTTAAGGTAAAATAATTTTATCCTATAGAATTTGGGTGAATCATTTTTAAAATACTGAATCTCATTTTTGGAAAAACCATGGAAAATTAGCCCATGAGTGAAATTTAGCCCCTAAAATCATACATGTCTCTTACTTACATCACCTAGCTTTCTATTTATACATTACAAAAGGTCCTAAACATGGGTAAACCCATGGGATGACATCCCATACCTGTTACATAAACCCTAAACCCAAAAAGTCCCTAAGAAGGGGCCAAGATCCCATGATCTCCTCTTCGCCTTGCCCTCTGCCTTAGACCAGCCTGTCGAAGTCACAAAATTGGTCAAACGTGACCAAGGTTCTCTAAAACTTGGTCAAGGGCCAACGGGCCCCCAACACTCACATGTGACTCATCTTGAGTCACTATGATATGGGTAACTCTACCTCAAATGCCTCAAGCTTTGCTTGAGATGCTTCAACCTGTTCCTTCACCAGAGCCTCCTTCTCAACGAAATCTTGAATAACCTTCTCCGTCACAGGTCCTTCCAAGTGGTGTTCCACAATGGTGACCACTTGTTCTAGTTCTGCACCTCATCCTTCAATTTCCTCAAAAAGTATGCAAGCTGCATCCTACACTAGCTGGAGTCCCTGAGTCACTTCCATGACCTTACTCTGGATGGCATGGACTTGTTGTTGAACTGTACGATGTTCCTAGGATCGTTTCATCCTCTCAACTGCTAGTAGTGTCTTCAACTACGCTTTCTCCGTTGCTTCTTGCTGCTTGGACTCCTAAAGCTGTGACTCTAGTGTCCTTAGTTTAGGGTCCTCTGCAACGAACTAGCAAGTCTGTGCACTTTGACTGCTGAGTTGTTTACATTCTAAGGTCAATGCATTGATTGTCTAGACTGCACTTGGGGTAGTTTCTTCTCTTAGGTCTCGCACTTCCTACGGAGTGCTTGGCACTGCTTGTAAATCTAGTTCTACTATCCTTTGTTGGAGTTGTTGAATGTATTTAGCAAGCCTGCCTACTTGGATTTCTAGTGGTTCTTCTTCCATATGTTATAAGCCCATCATAGAGTGAATTTCTCTAGTGACTACTTATTTAACTCCAATCTTCTCTGTGAGCAGTTGTTCCTTCTCCTTCTGGATTTGCACTCTATCCTCTACAAACTTGTCTTGGATGTTGTCTTTTTCCTATTGTGCAACCCGTCATTTTTCTATGGCTTCCTCTTTTTCTTGCTTTAAGGCCTCTGTGGCCTATTCATTTTCTTCTTGAACACGATGAAGGTGATATTTAGTCGCATCTACTATTCAACATAGATGGGAAGGTTCATCTCCCAACTCTTTTCCTTCTTATGATGAGGGTGCATTAGACACTGCATGACTGGAGTAGAGGACTAACGGTTAGGATGCCTCTAATGGTCATATTTCTTCATCGTGGCAAGGTGTCAATCTTCATTGTTCTGGTATCTCGACGAAGTTCCATTTTTTCAAACCTTCCTTCTGTGAAGTCTTCCCTAGAACTTCCTGTAACTTTTCTAACTTTACTTTCTTCTTACTGATCTTTCTGGATTTCTTTCCTATAATATGAGTCACTGGTTTCCTCTTTCCATTATTGTTCTTATCTCCTCTTGGCATAGTAACTTCGCACTGTGGAGGGTCTTTCATAGGGTTCAAGGGTAATACTTATTCTCTTTCTGGGTGTTGGTTCTTAGCTAAATGACTTCTCTCTACTACCTGTGTCATAGACCCAGGGTTCATATCTATAATTGTACCAACAAAGCCTAAAACTATCGGCCCTTCTGGTAAACCAGAAGACAACGCAGTACACAGAATTCACTGCGCAGTATCACCCAAGATAGATTTACATGGGTGGCTGTAATACTCAGGTGTTTATAACCTAGGATTGAGTATGAGATAGAGAATGTACATTTTGAGCCATTAATTGTGATTTATATTACTCCCTATTGTTATTCCATTTACTACTTTAACTTCGTGGCCTCTATTATTGATAACTCAACAATAATTACTCAACAATATAGTGACTCATTCATTCATTCATTTCACACAACATATAACTAACAAAGGTATGACAAAGTTATGCATGCATTCCTCACATTACATGGGTATTACCATGGTTCAACCCCTCCTGGGCTATGTCCACAAAGATTCATCTCTTGGCTCTCTTATTATGGAAATTCTATAATTATTGCGCCTCACACTTACAATTGTCCTTAGATGGGTAGGATCTCTATGAAGCAAACTAGATCGCACCAAGATCCACAGGCTGTGATCTAATCCTAAAAATCAACCTCTTCTCTTCCTCTTAGGTCAATTTCTTACCAAAATATTTCTCTCATAAAAAAAAACCCATTACATAAAGATAATTAGACTCTACAAAGGTAGTGAACCGAACTTCTTTCGAACTCCAGCGAACCTCTCTATGATACCTGTGTATCTATATTTATATCTATCTAGATCTTCATCCATTTACAAAAAAATCTTAGAAAATCCCTACGAAAACCCTAACAGCTGTTGTCGTTATGTCTTCCTTCTCTGCATGCATTTTTTTTCTTCCTTCCAACCGTCGCCTCCTTCTTGTATGCGCGCGTGCTGTGCTTCTTTCCAATTGTCGCTTTCCTCCTACTCGCTTTCTTTCCCACGATTTCTCTTCCAGCTGTCATTCTTCTTTGTGCACTCTTTCTTCCCCACTTTGGCCTACTACCAACAAGCCCCCAACACTAACATGTGACTCGTCCCAAGTCACCTAATCTTTCTGATCTTCCTCGATCTCTTCAGTGATCATCTGGAATTTTTCCTTTAGCTCTGCTGCTTTTGTCAGTGCCTGGGCAATCTTTTCCTTAATAGTCTCCACCACCTGAATGGCCACTTCATCACTCAGTAGTCCTACACATTATTCCTGAGTCTGTGCCATCTGTGTTCTATCTTATTCTGCATATACGAGTACTTCTGCTACCCGTTCCTATAATGGTTCTATTTGAGCCTGCCGCTCTTGTTTCTGTGTCTGCATAGTGATAAGTTCTGCTTGCATCTTCTTCAACTCTTTCATTCCCTTGATGTGTTCTGGGATTCGTATAGTATTTTGCCTCTATTTAAGTTCTTGGATCACTGCATTGATCCTCTCCTCTTCCTTGTCCCAACATTGAATCTGTGGGTCCTCCTCCAGTCTTGTCCAAAGTTGCGCTACTTTGTCGAGCAAGTCAGCTGTCGTGCTAACTTGCTTCTCCATATCTTGTATTTGGGTTGTTGTTGCCTGCCTCCTCTTCTCCTTTACTACTGGTGGAGTTGTTTGTGTTAGTTGTTCTTGGAGATCCCTGATCTCCTTTTGGTATCGAGCAATTTCCTGTGCAATCTGGTCGATCTTTTCTATGGCTAAGAGTTCATTTTCTTGCACCGTGTTTGGAAGTTTCCCAAAAATTTCTCCCACTCTACATTCCAATTCGTTCCTGCATTCCATCTCCTCCCGAGTTTCGGATTTGGCCTGCTCATACTCTTTTTCTAGTGCTTCCCGCTGCTTTTTCACTTTCTATAGCTCGACCAAGTTTTTATGTGCCCGAGACTACATCTCGTGGTCGACGCTAACCTGTAATTTGTGTAATTCTCTTCATGGAATCCATGTCAAGACCAATTGGATGTGGTCCAAATCATTTAGTGATGCCTGTCCCATGATTTCATCCATTCGTAGCATGCTTGGTCTTATGTGGACCATTGCGTTTGCGTGTGGCATGGGGAGGGATGGGTCTCTTTCTTCAGCCTCCACTCTTTCATTGGTTTGTGTTGTCGACATCTCTATGCCTCTACTGCTACTTTCTCTCTGGGCCTCTCCAAGTGTCCAAAGGAGTTGTTGTATTTCTGCCAGCTCTTTTTGTAGATTATCCCTATGATGTGTTGTGTGGTTGAAGTCTTCTACGAGACAATCCTGGACCATTATAGTGATCATTTATCCATCTTCCTTTGTGATTGTATAGTTCGATGATGTTTGTTGTGCCTTTGATTTCTTGTGCACACCTATGGCCTGTATAGTCGGTCTCTTAGTTCCCCCTTTATCCTATGTGGTGGGGTTTGGGGATGTCTCTTGTGCTTCCGTAGATTGTTTTGGTTGTTTGTTGGTTTCTTTCTGTCCCTTCTGGGTTCATGTCTTCTTTGACCCTTCCTTTTCCCGAGTCAGCTTGTTTTGGCCTGTCGTTGGTTTCTTGGGCACTGGGATTTGTGGAGGTTGTGTTTCTGGCTGCACTTCTTCTCCTTCTGTGGGTCTTTCTGGTACTTCCCAGGGAATCGATGGGATCCTCCATTCATCAGGCCATTCACTAATGACCATGTCTATATCACCTTTTGTGATGCAATAGCACATTGGTAGCCACTTATTATTCGGATCCTGTCTGGGTTGTATCCACATGGCTTGACGTGTAGCCCAGAAGTTAGCGATATTCCCATATCGCGCGACAGATTTCAATGTTATTCTCCATGAACAAATAATAGCTTCTTGCATGCCCCGTAGGTATGATTCAAAGATGATTCCATTTTCCCTCTTTTGTCTGGCATGTGGCCCCAATCTTAGAACTCGATATCTTGCTCCCGATGGTTGTGGTCTGGTAGAAAAAACTACATAATCTGGTTCCTGCCATCCCATGAAGTCTATAAGGGTGAGAAGCCACGAGTAATGAAACTCTATACCAAGTTCTTGTGTGTCCTTTCCGTCCACTTGGAACAAGTTCAACAGATAAGGCACCCAACTCATGAAGGTGCCTTCTGTGCATTGGGATACTACTGTGATGACTCCTGCCAGTACTTTGTCTTTGCAACATTTTCTTAACAAATTACAGGCTAAGATCTTTGTGCCCAGTTGTGTTGCTTCATTTTTGATCCATTTGATTATAATGGCTCTTGTCCCCTTAGAGGTGCCATATTTCTTCTTCATTTACTATGGTAGCGCTTTTTCCTTGGATTTATCGTCCCGAATTAGCACGGGATTCATACCCTAGTTGGGTAGCCCTTTTATCTATGCAATAACCTCAAATGTTATGGGGACAGGTCTGGCCATCCAGATATCTCCTCTATGTGTAACTTCTAACTACTTTTTAATACATGTTGTCGCTTATGGGCCTCTGCAAAAGTTTGGGATTTTCAGCAATCCTAAAATGCTTGTTCGGTCCAGTCCAACTGCCCACTGGTGTGGTTGGTTGATCATTTCCCCAAGTTGGTTGACCACTATGTTCTGCATAAAAACCCTTGGCACAAGTTCTGGGTACTTGGTGTCATATGAGACGTCATGGTCAGAATATTTGAGCTTCCCAACATGACCGAGTAGCTTCGGCTCTACCTGTACTCCCTTTGGTATGCATGGTATCACAATTTCTGCTATCGGTTTCTTGTGAGGTGAGCTTGGTATCAGAACTCTGTCTTCTAGCAATGGTGGTTGGTACAAAGTTCCAACGATTCCTGGTTGTTTCTCTGTAATCCATTCTGGACAAGCCGAGGTGGTTCTCATGGTTTCTTTTATTTTTTGACCTAGGTTGGGTACCTTCACCTCTTCTGGTTTCCCTTCTGATTCTTGATCATGTGTTGTATCATTACCTTCCACGACTGGTTCAGTGCTTTCTGTTAGTACTTCCTGTTGGGGTTCCACTTCCTCGTTTTGAGGTTCCTGCACCTCTTTTTTCCTGTCCTCTTCCATGGCCTCTTCTTATGGCTATTGAATCTCCTCTAGTATCATTGTAGAGTTCACTAGTTGTATCTTTGGGGATGACATCTCATCGATATCAATGATCTTTGGTTATTGTTACTCATTTTCTTCTAGTGGTCCTTGTGACCTAGTTTGAACTTTGGTCGGTCTGGTAGTCTGAACTGGTTCGACGGACTTTGGTGGTGCCATAGTGGTGAGTTTGGAATTTCTATTGAATTTAGAATACTATGGTGAGCTTTGTTCTCTCTCTCTATTCATTCAAGTTGTTGTTTCTCTCTCTCTATTCTCCTTTCACGAATAGACAAGTTTTTCCGTGCTCGCGTGTTGTATGGGCTTGTCATGAAGCTTATCATAGACGCTTCATCAATGATGCAATTAATGCAACATAACTGTGGGTTCAATGCATATGTAGAAGTTTCGTACTTGTCATTACACCTCTCTTTCCATTTCTAGTTAGCGTGTTTAATGTGACATTCCATCAGTCCTTGTCGTGCTTTAATTTCACTTACTGCTATCCTATCATCTTGTTTTTGCCAAATTTTCATTTCCCGCTCATTTGTCTTAGGCATGTAACCATTGCTCTTGACTTAACTACATTCATGTTTCAAGCATCCTGTGGCTTTTTCTTGGATTTTTGGTTTTTATTTTTTATTTATTTTTATTATTTTATTTTTTTACTGTGCGGTGGGTGGTCAATTGTCCTTGTAAATATTCAGTCATCTCCGATTGATCATTCCTCTGAATTTTGCAATTTCTAAATCTCTTAAATATACAGCTCCATCGTTTGTTACAGATTTGACCTCATATGGTCCTAGACAATGCATTCTCATCTTTCCTGGGTGTTGAAATGACTTGTTGTCATAGAGAAATACTGGATCTCCTTCCGTGAAAGTCTTCTTATTAATGTGTCAATCATGCGATTCTTTGTCTCCGGCCTTCTACACTTGTTTATGGAATCCTGCTAGGATTCAGTCTTCCTCCATTACTAACAGTTGATTCAATCTTTCTTGTATTGCGTCACGTTTTTTCATTTGTGTGATAGTGGCTATGCGTAAGCCAGGTACTAAAAGTTCTAATGAAACTATCGCTTCTTGGTCGTAGACGAGTTTTAAAGGTGTGTGCCCTGTCAATTTTTTGCATGTCGTCTTATACTCCCATAATACTACTAGTACTTTGAGGTACCAGTCATCTCTGTTGACATTATAGATCTTTGTCAGTGCATTCTCTAGAATTTTGTTAAAGGCCTCTATTGTGCCATTCGCCTGTGGATGATACTGTGTACTTCTCTGGTGGTGAACTTCAAATTCCTCTAGCATCGCACGAATGGTACTATTTATGAAATGTGTGCCTTGGTTTCTCTTCAAAACTCTTGGACATCCAAACCTAGTAATTACTTGTTCGAATAAGAAGCGTGCAATAGTCTCTGTGCTGCACTCTTTTACTGGTGTGGCTTCCACCCATCTAGTTAGGTATTCCATCGCGGTGATGATGTATCTTGCCCTTATTCTCTTGGAGGGTGGGATAATCAGTCCCACAAAGTCTATTTCCCATTTATCAAATTCCTGTAATGTCACTTGTGGTCCTAGTGTCATCTCGTCCCTTCTGTTGGGTTTGCCCACCCTTTGACAGACATCGCATCTCTGATAGTACTCTTTCTAGTCTCTGTGAATGGTTGGCCACCATAATCCTGCACGAAGTACCTTTTGCATGGTATCTTTTCCTGCATAGTGTCCTCCTGCTAATCCCTCATGGTATTCTACTAAAATTATTGGTCGTTTGTGCTCCAACACGTACCTTCGTAAAATTCTAGCTGCACCCATTTTATATATATGTCCTGCAATTAGTTGATAGTCGGCTGCACAAACTACTAGGTTCTTCTTCTGCGTGGTGGTATAATATTTCGGTGCAGTACCTTTGCTCAAGTACTGGATGTTCTCTGTGAAGTAGTCATCAAAAATATGTATGGAAAATACTTGTGCATCCAAAAATTTGTCTTCTAAGTTCATGGGTTCTTCTCCATTTGTGACCCATGATAGGTGGTCAAGTATTGCATTTAGTTTTCCTTATTTAACGATTACTTCGAAGTCAAATTATTTAAATAATAGTAATGTTGAAGGAAAAGCTCCCTGCGGACAGGTAGATCTCCTCTTGAGAGTTAGACTCCTAACTCTTAAGACAGAAGATGCTTATCATGGTCACTGACTTTCTTTTAGATCTAGATAGACTAATGTGTGAGGAGGAAGGAGAAAAGAAGTACCTTTTACCAGTGTTTGTCCCTGCACGGTCCGAGTTGAGCTCCAATATTTTTCTCCTCAATAAGCCCTGTAGACAAACAAAAGTACAACCACTTCCTACTCTACTGATATTATCTCAAAATAGACCTATCTATTAGAGACAAGTTCATGTGAGATAAAGCACAAACTAGAAAGAAACAGGCCAAGCATATTATATTGATGAGAACAACAATGAAGGAAACTTACAACCATAGATGCGAGTGCAGCAACTTCATCAAGTCCTCCTTGTCTAACCTTTACTCAAAAATCCCATGATCAGAATGAAAATAGCTTCACTGATAATTCTCCTCCACTTCACTGTGTGTTTCCTATGATATCATAGGTTTCATGCCTCCAATCCTTCCCCTTTTCACCATAAGAGGGCCTGCTTATATAGGTTTAGAGAGGCCCAACCACTTGAGATATCCTTAGGGTAAGTTGAGGATTTTCCTCCTTCAGTTAGGGATCTTCCCTAATATCATGGCCTGACCAAGGATTCAAATCCATTTGTGTTCAGAGAATGAAGAGATCTTTCCCCCATTCTTCTCAACAAACCAACTATTGCCCAGAATAGGTAGCGCTCCTCCAAAAGGGAATTCAGAGTGTTATAACGCTCCCTGGTAATGTATAGGGGGGCTCCAGCACTCCTAACAACAACAACACTCCTCCAAAATAGCAGACAGAGTGTTATAATGCTCTGAGATAGTCTATAGGGGGGCGCCAACACTCCTGAAAGAGGAATAGGGGAGCGCTCTGCTCTAAAAACTCAATTTTAATGGTTCATTTAAATGGAAAGAGATTCATAAACCCAGTTAACCATTCCTCTTCTTCCAAATCAAATGTTTGAGGTGTTTCAAGTGTCTTTCTGATGTCATTATAGGTAGGACATAGACATTATGGAAATATGGTTTTCTTGACACTTGCGACACTTGTGAGAAAAATGTGACACTTGCAACACTTGTAATGTTGACACTTGCGACACTATCGAAGTGAGTAATTTTGATGTGTAACGGATTGCCCCCCAAAGTATGAAGTTAGAAGACAAGAACTGATAACTGAAATTCTTTGTAGACTTTCAAGCAAGGGTATAGATGCAGAGAACCTGACAGAAGATGTACACAAACAACCAACAAATATTATGACATGTTTCAAACCCAAGGCAGGCATACCTATGCTTGGATGATAAATACTTGCAAGATATGGACGCCATAAAATACACTGCGGATCCATAATTGTATTGATAAAATGTATAGCCACCGAGGATATAGTGTGGATCTATACTCCTATGACCTGAACTAATCATAGCCATGAAGGATACACAGTGGATATACAAAATGATAAGACATAGCCACGACCAATACAAAGTGGATCTATGTGACAATATATGTGTCATTGTTCAAGAGAAACTCCTTTGCAACCTGGGAAAAGTACATATTAGAGTGATGACTCAACCCAGGGTCTTCTTACCGATCCCAATGTAGTATGAATCTAACCATGTGAATAGATGTCTTGATGTCGAACATGGCAGAAACCACTTCATTACCGATCAATGATGTAAACCATTAACAAGAGCGAGGGAGATCACCATTGATGTCAATGATCCCCAAGGTACTCTAGTACATTCCAACAAATGTGAATGGATGAGATGAAGTTGAACATCTGTGGAATCATTCGATCATAGGTCATTGATGTAAACCCACTGTCGAATGTGAGGAGGCTTGCCATTGAGGCATGAAGGTCCCAAAGTGCTAATTGGTTTCTAGATCTAGTTCCTAGATAATGTGTTGAAGTCAATAGGAATAGACTCGTCGAAGGAGGGCCTTGATGTATCCCCCATCAACAAAACAAAAATGAAATAGAGATGTAATTGGTGAATGAAAAGAAAATAGACTGACATGGGTATTGAGACAAGATATTTGTGATGGCTGACTCTCAAGGCAGATACTTCCCTTGAACATTGAGGCATGAAAACAAAAACATGACATCGACCAAAACTTGATGATGCGGTGGATGCTATGACTTACGTTGGGTGACCCAAAGGAGTAAAAGAAACTCAAAGGATTGGCTCAGTGCAGAGTTTTAGCGGATTAAAATGCGTGAAAAGACAAGGTGTCGTGTTCAAGGGCAACTCTAAGAGTTACTTAGTAATGTTCTCAAAAACAGCTTGGCTCACTTCTTTCAATTTTTCCCCCCATCCAGATAGACGAGTACCTATTTTTGATTTAACGAGCTCGAGGAGGGTAACACATGCTCGATATCTCTCACCTTCGGTAAGTCCCTCTTCCTTTTTAAAAAACTGGAAGAAGTAAGAGTTCGGTCCCATATGATCCTATCGATGTTTTTTAACGAGTCCAAAGATAGAAAACTCGAAGGTTTTTCATTATTATAGAGTCTGGAAAAACACTTAAAAGAGAATGCTCTCAGTTCCTTTTCGTAAATTAGTCTAATGAGACCGAAAAAGAGATAAACTATCGCTCAATAGATGTTTTCTTCAAATACTTTAACGAGTGTGAAGAGAACAAGGTCACTCGTCAATCATTTCATGTTTAGAGAGTCTAAAAATAACTTAAAGATGACTCTAGGGGGTTCCTTTTTCATGTATCCACACAGGTCCGAAAAAGAGATAAAAGTCTACCTGGATGCATTCTCATGTATTTAAGAGCACGAGAAAGAACAAAGACTAAGCTCGGTATGCCACCAGCTTCAGAGCTAGTGGCTTAACTCCAGAATGATCATCAAAGACTAGAGACATGCCCTCCAAGATTCAATTCATTCACCGACTTTGAGTTTGTCACCAATTTCTCTACAGAGGAGAAAAAGGAGAAGGGTGGATGAAAAGAAAGTTCAAGAGAGGTGACTATTTCATTTTTTAACGAGCTTGACATAGGAAAAGAACTATGCTCAGGGCCTCTGTTTCATTTTTGAACGAGCTTGCTACAGAGAAGAGAAACTATGCTCGTGGTTCTTTCTTGATCATGGCTTCCATGAGGATAATGCTCTGGAAGGGTACCATGTTAAGGGACAAAACTCGGTCATGGCCTCCAGGAAATCTTTGTTGGATGGAAGATAATCACTCAGGAAGGAAAACATGTCGAGGGTCACGATAGGAGTAAAGAGATCAGGATCCAAAAATCTTATGGAAGAAATCACCATGTCAATTACCAGATCCAAATCATCAAAAGTCGAAGGCATGGGAGACGATAGAAAATCGTCATTGGGAGGGGAGATAGACTTTATATCTACCCGAATTTCTTCATGAGGGGGAAGAAAAGAGGATCGGTGATGGTTATTATCCCGAGGTAACTTGTCAATGCGAAACATTTCTGGAATAGATTCATCAAAAGGAAAAATTGGGGAAATGCAGTCAATTGTAGATGACAAGGAACTCAACCGTGATTGCATCAAGGAACTATCGAGTGCCAATATATGTTGGTCATCTGATGAGGGAGAAGTGGATTGGATAGAAACGTATGACGTTTCGGCTCGACTAAGTGGCATGGTGTCACTTAGTGCATTGAATTCCAACAGACAAGGTACAATCCAAGGGTCAGATGATTCCAAATATTGATAAGCCACAGTCGAAATCATATCGACAGTGGAAACATGATGTGTAGTCGGTGGAAGTGGTGTAGGGAAGGTACCCATGAGGCTAGAATCTTTTAGTAAGCCAACACCAATGCTTTCGTACATGATCTTGTGCTCTCCCAAGAAAGCAATATTGTTGGTAGCAGGAGCGTGAGCATCAGTCGTGCAGAAATACAACTGATCAACAATGACAATTTTTCCTTGATGAGGAAATTGTACACATCAAAAGACCGAAAAGGCAACAACAGTCATAGCATAAAACCAACTTCTTCCAAGTAACAAGTTGTAATCGAGGGGAGCATCGACCACCTCAACATCAACAATAACATTTTTGCCACCCAATTGGATGGGCAGGGACTGTCAAAGCCCGTGGGGATGAAAACCTTTCCCATCAAAGGCGCGTAACATCGTTGGGGATTTGTTAAGTTTGGGTGATTTTAAACCTTTCCAACATGCTAAAGACATGACACAAGTTGAAGTTCACTCATCCAGAATAGTTCGGTGGATTTGTTGGTTATGAGCAACAACATCAACTTGAAATGCAAGTTGCTGAGAGAGATGAGATGCATAATTGTCCAGGTTAAACATGATATGGTTGGATGACTCAAGATCAACAACACCAAGAGCAGCCAAGTGAATTCTACATTGACTGGGGTAGTGTTGTAGAACTTCTAACAAAGACATAGCGCACGGTGCTTGAGCCAAATCTTCAACAATGTTGTAGTTCTGGGTGGCATGTGAACTAGGATTAAAGGTAGATTTGTAGATAGTGCTCTTAGGAGGGCATAAGATAGAGTCGAACATGGGTTTCTCAATCTAGAGTGGTCCAGACGAAGGATTAACCAGTGGAAGACTAACGGAGGATGATGATGGATACGGTAAATTACCAGTACCGTTAGTGTCTTTTCCTTTTTTGGGGTTACCTGGTGTTTCATATGTCTTAGAACGAGTGGTCAAATTAATCCCATTAAACATATAAATATGTGCACTTGATGAGGCCTCATCATTAGGATGGCTAGAACTGCCCCCAGGAGAGGGAGTTTCAACAACCATGGATTGTTGTTGTGGAAAAGGCTGAGTAAGCACAACGGGTTGTGACTTTCCTTGGAAAATTTTGGCCACTTTATTGCGAAGTGGACAATCTCGAGTGTAGTTATTGTCACCAAAAATGATACACGAGAATTTCAGTTTCTGTTGTGGTTGCTTTTCGGTAGCAGGTGTTTGAACTTGATTTTTTGGTTGTTCATTATTATTTTTTGATTTATTCTTTGTCTTCTTCTTACCTCCTGGATTGTTGTGAAGGGGAAGATTGAACTGCATTCACCTCAAAGATCTGAGTTTGGGGGTAGGTAGAGGAGACTGTGGTCGATTGGGAAAAATATTGAGTTTTCATGGAACTGATAACACCATCTGCATGAGATGAGGATGACGGCTTAGATGGATCGGTATTAGCTCGAGAAAAATTCGGAAGAAAATCATACAAAGTACCAGATTGGGAATAAACCAAATCTAAATACTGAGCCCAAGTGATGGCTTTTTCCTCTATGATCGCACCACCCATAGTGACA
>JASDQU010219922.1:14528-27057 GCA_032191745.1 Picea mariana
AAAGGTCGGGGGATTGCATATATTACTGTCCAGATAGTGATATCATGCCTGATCCTGGCTTCATCCCGGGCTTCATTGGTGTTGGCATCGACATCTCAGTCCACTATATTCTTGATCAGATTAATATTGCGCTCCGCTGCCAGAAAGAGCTGAACTCTCTTAGACAGCTGGTACATAGAATCGAGCCTATTGTAAGGCAGATCCAGAAATATCGCCTGGCATTAAATTGGAAGAAAGGAATTCGTAATGAAGCGCCCGCTGTTAATGAATGGCTTCAAAAGTTAGACGGCCTTCTCCGAGAAGCGTCAGCAATGGCGCAGAAGTGCACAATACGTAGCTGGGACTTTATTTCGAAGTATAAAACAAGCAAAAATATCATGAATCTAAATTCAGATATCTCCCAACATCTTGAGTTGGTTTCTTTGATGGGCTGGGTGAGCATGTTAGAGGAATTTGGGCAGATTAAGGAAATAATCCAATCCTCGGCTTCTTCTTCACCCAGTACTTCTGCAACCGCCTCCCGACCTCTGATTGCTTCAACGGGCTTCTTCATCAAAGAACCCTTAATTGTGGGACAATACAGTGCTCTTTCAAGACTTCAGAAGTTGGTGATCGATGAAACGGCCGACTCTCCCTTCTCGCGCATTGGTGTGTTTGGCAAGGGTGGTTCCGGCAAAACTCTCCTGCTGAAGACACTCTTCAACTGTAAAGAGGTAAGGGATTTCTTTTGCGATGGATTATTTCTTTGGCTCACTGCTTCTCAGTCTCCGTCTTTTACAAGCCTTCTGAATGAACTCTCTGCACAAATAGCCGCTTACACAAAGGTAGATCAGGATAAAAATATGAGCCAGGAAGCTGTACAAATATGGTTGAATGAGAGAATGCAGGGGAAAAGGTTTGTCTTGATCTTAGATGATGTCTGGGAAAAGGGTGCAGAATTGCTGGAGGAATTGGGTTTTCTCCGGCGAACGGACCCTTCCAACTCCAAAGTTATTGTGAGTTCGAGGAACCGCAGCACACTGTTAGGGACGGGAGTTCCAGAGAAGTCCATACTAAAAATGGAGGATCTGGACGAAGAAGATAGCTGGCTCTTGTTTGCTTATCATGCTTTTCCATATAACAAGGGAAATCCGCCAACAAACATCCACGAGGGAACGGCCAAGGATGTGTGTGCCAAATGTGGAGGGCTTCCCCTTGTAATCAAAGCAGTGGGGAGAGCAATGGCAAGCAATACGGATGCAGGCGAGTGGGAGTTGGCAGTCCAGAGGCTGCCAATCGCCAACAGCGAAGACAAAGACGCTATCTTTCATCGCCTAAGGCTGAGTTACGATGCACTCGCCTGCAGTCACGGCGTTAATCTGCAAATGTGTTTTCTATTCTTAGCTGCCTTCAGAGAAGACCAAATTATTCGGGCCGACTTCCGGGTGATTCCGTTATGGACAGGGGAAGGGCTGCTGCAAGATCGATGTGGCCATGACCCTTTCGAGATGGGAAAAATTTACGTCAACCTTTTAGCTGATCGTTGTTTGATAGAACCGATCAATAGAGGGGTTGATGGTACCGTGGTCACGTTCAGGATGCATGATGTCATGCGTGATTTGGCAATACAGATTTCTGAGCGGGAAGAAAAGTTCTATTGCGGCACAGGTCGAGGTTTGACTACGTTAAAGGAAAATGAATGTTCAGGATGCACCCGGATTTTGTTAAACCACAACAATTTGACTTCGCTTCCAGAATCATTGAGCTATCCAAAAATTTGCTCTTTGATAGTTGGAAACAATAATATTACAGAGCTTCCAAGAAGGCTGATGGGCGGTATGATCTCTCTTACGGTTCTAGATTTGGGTTTCACATCCCTCCCATCATTACCAGACAGTGTAGGCCGTTTGAAACAGCTGGTATTCCTGAACTTAACAGAGGTGCCAATTACCACGCTGCCTCCATCTCTCACAAATCTGGTAAATCTCCAAATCCTCAACCTTACTGGAACTAGAATCACAGCATTACCATATGACATTCACAAGTTGATCGCTCTCAGATATCTATCCCTCTACAGGTGTTCCGATCTGCAATGTCTGCCTTATAGTATATCACGCCTTAGGTCTTTGCAGCACTTCTGGGGCAGCCTCTGGGGCAGCCACAGTATGTGGGCAAACCATTGTGAAAAGCAGAGGGGCAAAAGAGCGGCTTCCATTAATGATTTGGGCAAGTTAACACAGCTCAAAAGCTTAATTTTAGACAATAACGGACAAGCAATTAGTGATGGGACCTTAGGTAATCTTGCTCACGTAGAGACACTTGAATTGACTCTCACAACTATGGTAAGTTTACCCCATGACATCACTAATATGACAAAGTTGAGAAGAATTACTTTATGCTTCCCTCACGTAGTTGAAATGGAGACTAACTTCTGCCAATTTCAATATATGACTCATCTAAGACTTGAGAGTTGTTTCAATTTAGAGGAGGTCCCTCATTTGCATAAGTTAAAGAGTCTAAGGAAACTAGATATACTCCATTGTATTAAGATTAAGAAATTTCCCAACGAATTTAGTAAGAGGGGGGCATTTCCTTTGTTGGAAATATTTTCATTGGTTAGATTAGATAGATTAGAAGAATTGTCAACAGTAGAAGAGGGTGCAATGCCTTCACTTAAAGTGTTTACATTAATGCAATGTGAAGCATTAGAAAAATTGTCAGAAAGTTATTTAGGTCTCAAAACACTCCAAAAAATAAGAGTGTATGGTTGTTCAATGGTATTGGAGAATTTGAGAATGAAGGAAACAAACACAAATATCGAAGTGGTAACAATGTCCATAGAAGACACAATGACCACAACTAGTCATTATCATAGATTAGGAGTTTATGATCACTCTTATGATGAATTTTGGTGTAATGAACTTACTGTCTTTCTCGACAAAATGTCTTCAAGGATATCAAGGATATAAAATTTTACATGATCTAGATTTGGTCATTTATATTCTCAATTTTTAATTTCATTTTAATAATCTTTGAAAATCTACTATAAATATTTTAGAAATTGATTTTTTTATGTCATTAAAGAGTTTTGAGATATTTTCCATCAGTAAAATTGAATTAAGTAGACATTTAATAAGATAGTACTTGATAATGTCCTTGTGTTGTAGAGAAGTTTGTGAGGGAGTGAGTTGTTAAGGGACTATCTAAGTGAAGCATGGTTTGAAATCTTTGGGAACACCTCAAATCAAATCATATTAAGAGTTGATGATTTTTACATGCCACTCCAACAAATCAAAGTTATTTATCTAACAAAAAGAGATATTACTTAATCATTTGTTGTTGATGATTATCCTTCATTAAAACTTTTTTGAACTTAGTGATGAAATTTTATGTTTTATTGATTTTTATAAATTAATATACATGTTTAAATTTATATTAAGAAATTTGATTTTTTTTATAAGTTATTATATATTTAAATTTATATAAAATAATTTTAAAATAAAAATGTTATAATTTTTTTAAAATAAAATATATATTTTAATATTTTTACTTCATTAGAATTTAAACTTTACACTTTTAGTTTAAAAAAATGAAATGATGACAAACATACATGGTGTAATAAAAAAATAATAATAAAATTTACATGGTGTAGTAAAAAAATAATAATAAAATTTATATTAATTAAACAACAAATTTGTGAATATTTAATTTGAAGTATAAAATTTATATAAAAAAAAATTATATCAAAATTTTAATTAGTGAAAAACTTTTAATATGAATATGGTTTAATTTTTTTATATGTAGTTTTGTTTCATGCATTATCTTAATCAAATATATAATCACTAAATAAATAATAGCTTGAGTAGGTCTAATGATTAAAAACATGTGTTTCCTCCTAATAAATTATAAATTCAAATCTAAAAAAAGTTAAAATATGTATATCTCCATATACTTTATCAAAATCTCTTAAAAAAAAACTGATTCAAAACATGAATATTTATTGTTAGAATATATATCACTAAATTACAATATAAACTAATATGCATATATATGCAACTAAAGTGTTTTTTGTAATGATAAAATAAGGAAAGTTTTCAATTATGATGTACAAAAATGCAAACTGTCTTGCTCACTACGATTACTTTTGTAGGGTGCGAGCACCTATGCACCATGAAAAAAATTAAATCACTCTATAAATGTGTAATTCAATTTCAATTATGATGTACAGAAAACATCTTTACAATAGAATTTTTTTGCAAAGTGTTTTGAAAACAAGCTAGAATCTCACTACGATTACTTTTGTAGGGTGCGAGCACCTATGCACCATGAAAAAATTTAAACAATAACTATTGCATGAAATCTTGTATTAACCTATTAAGATTGGAGTTTATTAATTATACATGCCTAACTAATATCTCTATTATTCAATACCCTCATGTTGTGAGGTATTAGATCTATTATAATAGCATAAATAGAAATATTGTAGTGATAACAATGGATTCAACAATAAAAAATAGAAATATTGTAGAGAATAATAACAGAACAATACAATAAATGGATTTACAACACCATAATAATACCTTTGTTAATAGGAAACAATGTTCACTTGTCTCTTCGAGGGGCAACCTCCAACAAAGCAGAGCTCTATTACAATAATTCTCAAGACAAGAACCTCTCATACCTTCTACTCTTATTTATACGAACTATATCTTCTAAAGAACATTATAGAGGAAGATCTTTCTAGAAAAGGAAGCTTTTATTAGGTATTTTTATATTGACTTGTTCATATTTATTAAATAGGCCTTTAACTAGTATCAACCTTTATTACATGGAAATATATTATTCTACCTACATGAGAGGTTAGGGGGTTAGGTCCCTAACATGCCCTCCCCCTTGAAGAGCACCCTTGTCCTCAATGCTTGATATGAGGAAATTCTCGAAGAATAGTGGCTGGCTCCCATGTGGCATCTTCTGGAGTTGTATCTTTCCAATGCACTAACACCTCCTTGATGGTGCGCTGACAGAGACGATGTTTGCGTTGGTCTAAGACTGCCTATGACTGCAACCAGATGGAACCTTCAACATCCAACTCAGGAAGAGTGATTTGAGTTTGGCACTTAGTTCCAATCACCTTCTCTAAGAATGAGACATGAAAAACCTGATGGAGCTTAGAATGACTAGAAAGAGATAATTGATAGGCCACTACTCCCACGCATTTAAGAATTGTATAAAGACCATAAAATTTGGGCACAAGCTCCTGACAATGTTCAGCTTCGAGGGAAGTCTTCTTGTAAGGTTGTAAACGAGACTCTCTGTTGGTGTGTTGATGGGGTCATCCAACCTCTCCAACGTGCCCATGTTGCCAAGGGAAAGTGGGTCCACTCCTTGGGCATGAGCCCAAGAAGTGGACCCACTTTGCCCAAGGAGTGGACCCACTTTCCCTTGGCAACATGGGCATGTTGGAGAGGTTGGATGACCCCATTAACACACCAAATGATAGTAGGCTAATCCATTATTACAGTGAAGGCGTTCTTTAAGGGGAGGTTTCTCTCCCCCCTTTGTCGTCTGTCAACAACGTTTAAACAAGTTCCATCTATATATATTGACAACTTATCAGTAAGTGTCAGGTGTGTTTGTCTACAACCAGATAGTTCCAACCACCTGTCTATTTTCTATGCGCACTTCATCCGGTCCAGTGGCCTTGTCCATCCCAACTTCACGAATAATTCTATATGCGTGATCAATCCTTTGACCTTCACGACAAACACGGGGCCTTGTAGACACACAACCTTTGGCGATCTCTCGAAGGTGATCGATGTAGGGAATGCTTCTAATGCCTGCAACAGACTGAGCCTGGATGAGTCAAAGGCTTGCTCAAACGACTTGACATTGTAAAAAATTGGAATAATGGTAGCCTTCAACTTCGTCATGAGGAGGAGCTCATGTAGACACATTTTTGACTTAGTGTATCTCTCGAAGAAAATGACCACATGGATAGAGCTCGTCACGATGGCTCCTTCAAATTGAGGGGTTAAGTTTTCTCCCTGCTGCATTTCCTATTGGTCCAGAAAAACTCGCAATCCATGTGAAAGAAGGAGACGATAGAGAAGGTTGATAAAGTTCTTCACATATGGATAAAAATTGTTTAAGAATACGTTGTAATAGATATATGAAGTACGGGTGGAGGTGGAGGCTAACGTCTAATGAAGATCCATTATTATTATTATTACAATTCAGTATACAAAAGAGATAAAGAAGATAAATGTTGGGACATATTCAAAAGTGAAAGGTATTTGTCTGTGCCTGCTGATAAAACGAGAGCCACACTACTAAATCTGAAGTCGGTAGTTTGAGACTCTAAGTTAGTTGAACAGATGGGTTGAAGAAAGTGACATGGATCATATTCCTTATCTCCATGTAGTTGTGAAATATGTTTTCCGATTACACCTAGCAGTTCCTCTGCTCATCCCACACCAAAACAAATAACAGTTGTGAGATTGGGATATTTTTGATACGCAAACATACCCAAGTAATCGTGAACATGTGGGTAGTTGAAGGAGACCCTGGGATTTGGAATGAGCTATCGAAATTCATCCCATGGAGATTTCTTGATAATAAGATGAAAAATTTGTAGTACATAGGAAAAATCTTTGAGTTGATACCATTCGGAGTAGAAAGGAGAATGTGCATGGGGCTTCCATTGGCGAGTCAGATGATTCATTTGGTATTGACTTCACAAATCCATTCATTCAACTGCGAACCTCCCAAGGGCATGAGTGTAGAAAAAGTGGACATGACCGAGAATTTTGACATGGCCAGTGGAATTTATTCCTTCGACATGCCTACCATCGGATGTCTATTAGAACTGTGGATAGGTTTTGTCTAAGTATTGATGTACATTTATCCTTGATAGTGGGCTAATCCCTTATTACATCGAAGGAGTTCTTTAATGGGACGTTTCTCTTTCCCCTTCGTCGTTTGTCGACAACATATAAACAAGTGCCATATGTATATATTCACAACTTATCAGCAAGTGTCAGGTGTGTTTTTCTGCAACCAGCTAGTTCCAATAACCTGTCCATTTCCTACGCGCACTTCGTCCGGTCCAGGGGCCTTTTCCATCTCGTCTTCTTCACAAATAATTCAATCTTCTTTATCAATCCTTTGACCTTCACGGAAAACGTGAAACCTTGCAGACACACGACCCTGGGCGATATCTCAAAGGTGATCAATGTAGGGAATGCTTCTATTTCCTACAATGACTGAGCTTGAATGAGTCGAAGGCTCGCTCAAATGACTTGACATTGTAAAAAGTTGGAATAATGGTAGCCTTCGACTTTGTCATGAGGAGGAGATCATGTAGATGCCTTTTTGACTTAGCATATCTCTGGGAGAAAATGACCACATAGATAGAGGTCATCGCGATGGACCCTTCAACTTGAGGGGTTAATTTTTCTCCCTGCTGCATTTCCTATTGGTCTAGAAAAACTCGCAATCCATGTGAAAGAAGGGGACGATAGAGATGGTTGTTAAAGTTATTCATATCTGGATAATAATTGTTTAAGAATACATCAAAATAAATATATGAATCACAGGTGGAGGTTGAGGCTAACGTATGCCAAAGAGCCATTATTATTATTATTACAATTCAATATACAAAAGAGATAAAGAAGATAAATGTTGGGACAGATTCAAAAGTGAAAGGTATTTGTATGTGCCTACTGATAAAACGAGAGCCGCACTACTAACTCTGAAGTCGGTAGTGTGAGACTCTAAGTTAGATGAACAAAGGGGTTGAAGAAAGTGACATAGATCGTATTCCTTATCTCCATGTAGTTGTGAAAGATGTTTTCTGATTACACATGGTGTTAGAAAAGAAGGACCGTGGAGCAATAAAATAAAACAAATGCAGAAACAAAACATAGAAGACACACAATACAAGAGAGACACAGATTTACGTGGTTCATCCAGTGTGGGCTACGTCCACCAGAGAAATTGCCAGGTCCTTCCTTTATTATTATCCAGCAAATGAAGGGATGCAACCTACATCAAAACCCGTTGTAACTTCCTCTTCTTTCTCTCACAGTATCCTCTCTCAGAATACAATATTCACCACCATCCATAGCCGCGATACATTTCCCTCATAAAAGAGGGTTTCCTTCTAGGGAAAAAAACCCTAACATAATCTCTATCGTTAGATCTGTGACCTTATAATGAACGGTCTATATTTACAATGAAATTACAATATACTTTTACAAGGCAATTTTTCCTTCGGGGGCTTCGCCCCCAAACCCCCATTGGGGGCCCGGTTGCCCCTAGACCCCCTAGCCGGCGGGATAGCCCCCCCGGACCCTGCAGAGGGGGTACCCCCCCTTTGCACTCCCCCACGTGGAAGAGTATACATACTTCTGGGGTGTAAATACTTCATGGGGTATAAACACGGCTGAAAGCAAGGAACTTTGAATCAGGAAGATAATTAGGCTTCACAACCAACAATCTCCCACTTGGAGACTGATCTCAACAACTCCACCGCTGCTGTATATGCTGGACTCTGAACCTTCTTGGACCTGGCAACTAAAGTGTTTTTTGTAATGATAAAATAAGGAAAGTTTTCAATTATGATGTACCGAAATGAAAACTGTGTTGCTCACTACGATTACTTTTGTAGGGTGCGAGCACCTATGCACCATGAAAAAAATTAAATCACTCTATAAATGTGTAATTCAATTTCAATTATGATGTACAGAAAACATCTTTACAGTAGAATTTTTTTGCAAAGTGTTTTGAAAACAAGCTAGAATCTCACTACGATTACTTTTGTAGGGTGCAAGCACCTATGCACCATGAAAAAATTTAAACAGTAACTATTGCATGAAATCTTGTATTAACCTATTAAGATTGGAGTTTATTAATTATACATGCCTAACTAATATCTTTATTATTCAATACCCTCATGTTGTGAGGTATTAGATCTATTATAATAGCATAAATAGAAATATTGCAGTGATAACAATGGATTCAACAATAAAAAATAGAAATATTGTAGAGAATAATAACAGAACAATACAATAAATGGATCTACAACACCATAATAATACCTTTGTTAATAGGAAACAATGTTCACTTGTCTCTTCGAGGGGCAACCTCCAACAAAGCAGAGCTCTATTACAATAATTCTCAAGACAAGAACCTCTCATACCTTCTACTCTTATTTATACGAACTATATCTTCTAAAGAACATTATAGAGGAAGATCTTTCTAGAAAAGGAAGCTTTTATTAGGTATTTTTATATTGACTTGTTCATATTTATTAAATAGGCCTTTAACTAGTATCAACCTTTATTACATGGAAATATATTATTCTACCTACATGAGAGGTTAGGGGGTTAGGTCCCTAACATGCCCTCCCCCTTGAAGAGCACCCTTGTCCTCAATGCTTGATATGAGGAAATTCTCGAAGAATAGTGGCTGGCTCCCATGTGGCATCTTCTGGAGTTGTATCTTTCCAATGCACTAACACCTCCTTGATGGTGCGCTGACAGAGACGATGTTTGCGTTGGTCTAAGACTGCCTATGACTGCAACCAGATGGAACCTTCAACATCCAACTCAGGAAGAGTGATTTGAGTTTGGCACTTAGTTCCAATCACCTTCTCTAAGAATGAGACATGAAAAACCTGATGGAGCTTAGAATGACTAGAAAGAGATAATTGATAGGCCACTACTCCCACGCATTTAAGAATTGTATAAAGACCATAAAATTTGGGCACAAGCTCCTGACAATGTTCAGCTTCGAGGGAAGTCTTCTTGTAAGGTTGTAAACGAGACTCTCTGTTGGTGTGTTGATGGGGTCATCCAACCTCTCCAACGTGCCCATGTTGCCAAGGGAAAGTGGGTCCACTCCTTGGGCATGAGCCCAAGAAGTGGACCCACTTTGCCCAAGGAGTGGACCCACTTTCCCTTGGCAACATGGGCATGTTGGAGAGGTTGGATGACCCCATTAACACACCAAATGATAGTAGGCTAATCCATTATTACAGTGAAGGCGTTCTTTAAGGGGAGGTTTCTCTCCCCCCTTTGTCGTCTGTCAACAACGTTTAAACAAGTTCCATCTATATATATTGACAACTTATCAGTAAGTGTCAGGTGTGTTTGTCTACAACCAGATAGTTCCAACCACCTGTCTATTTTCTATGCGCACTTCATCCGGTCCAGTGGCCTTGTCCATCCCAACTTCACGAATAATTCTATATGCGTGATCAATCCTTTGACCTTCACGACAAACACGGGGCCTTGTAGACACACAACCTTTGGCGATCTCTCGAAGGTGATCGATGTAGGGAATGCTTCTAATGCCTGCAACAGACTGAGCCTGGATGAGTCAAAGGCTTGCTCAAACGACTTGACATTGTAAAAAATTGGAATAATGGTAGCCTTCAACTTCGTCATGAGGAGGAGCTCATGTAGACACATTTTTGACTTAGTGTATCTCTCGAAGAAAATGACCACATGGATAGAGCTCGTCACGATGGCTCCTTCAAATTGAGGGGTTAAGTTTTCTCCCTGCTGCATTTCCTATTGGTCCAGAAAAACTCGCAATCCATGTGAAAGAAGGAGACGATAGAGAAGGTTGATAAAGTTCTTCACATATGGATAAAAATTGTTTAAGAATACGTTGTAATAGATATATGAAGTACGGGTGGAGGTGGAGGCTAACGTCTAATGAAGATCCATTATTATTATTATTACAATTCAGTATACAAAAGAGATAAAGAAGATAAATGTTGGGACATATTCAAAAGTGAAAGGTATTTGTCTGTGCCTGCTGATAAAACGAGAGCCACACTACTAAATCTGAAGTCGGTAGTTTGAGACTCTAAGTTAGTTGAACAGATGGGTTGAAGAAAGTGACATGGATCATATTCCTTATCTCCATGTAGTTGTGAAATATGTTTTCCGATTACACCTAGCAGTTCCTCTGCTCATCCCACACCAAAACAAATAACAGTTGTGAGATTGGGATATTTTTGATACGCAAACATACCCAAGTAATCGTGAACATGTGGGTAGTTGAAGGAGACCCTGGGATTTGGAATGAGCTATCGAAATTCATCCCATGGAGATTTCTTGATAATAAGATGAAAAATTTGTAGTACATAGGAAAAATCTTTGAGTTGATACCATTCGGAGTAGAAAGGAGAATGTGCATGGGGCTTCCATTGGCGAGTCAGATGATTCATTTGGTATTGACTTCACAAATCCATTCATTCAACTGCGAACCTCCCAAGGGCATGAGTGTAGAAAAAGTGGACATGACCGAGAATTTTGACATGGCCAGTGGAATTTATTCCTTCGACATGCCTACCATCGGATGTCTATTAGAACTGTGGATAGGTTTTGTCTAAGTATTGATGTACATTTATCCTTGATAGTGGGCTAATCCCTTATTACATCGAAGGAGTTCTTTAATGGGACGTTTCTCTTTCCCCTTCGTCGTTTGTCGACAACATATAAACAAGTGCCATATGTATATATTCACAACTTATCAGCAAGTGTCAGGTGTGTTTTTCTGCAACCAGCTAGTTCCAATAACCTGTCCATTTCCTACGCGCACTTCGTCCGGTCCAGGGGCCTTTTCCATCTCGTCTTCTTCACAAATAATTCAATCTTCTTTATCAATCCTTTGACCTTCACGGAAAACGTGAAACCTTGCAGACACACGACCCTGGGCGATATCTCAAAGGTGATCAATGTAGGGAATGCTTCTATTTCCTACAATGACTGAGCTTGAATGAGTCGAAGGCTCGCTCAAATGACTTGACATTGTAAAAAGTTGGAATAATGGTAGCCTTCGACTTTGTCATGAGGAGGAGATCATGTAGATGCCTTTTTGACTTAGCATATCTCTGGGAGAAAATGACCACATAGATAGAGGTCATCGCGATGGACCCTTCAACTTGAGGGGTTAATTTTTCTCCCTGCTGCATTTCCTATTGGTCTAGAAAAACTCGCAATCCATGTGAAAGAAGGGGACGATAGAGATGGTTGTTAAAGTTATTCATATCTGGATAATAATTGTTTAAGAATACATCAAAATAAATATATGAATCACAGGTGGAGGTTGAGGCTAACGTATGCCAAAGAGCCATTATTATTATTATTACAATTCAATATACAAAAGAGATAAAGAAGATAAATGTTGGGACAGATTCAAAAGTGAAAGGTATTTGTATGTGCCTACTGATAAAACGAGAGCCGCACTACTAACTCTGAAGTCGGTAGTGTGAGACTCTAAGTTAGATGAACAAAGGGGTTGAAGAAAGTGACATAGATCGTATTCCTTATCTCCATGTAGTTGTGAAAGATGTTTTCTGATTACACATGGTGTTAGAAAAGAAGGACCGTGGAGCAATAAAATAAAACAAATGCAGAAACAAAACATAGAAGACACACAATACAAGAGAGACACAGATTTACGTGGTTCATCCAGTGTGGGCTACGTCCACCAGAGAAATTGCCAGGTCCTTCCTTTATTATTATCCAGCAAATGA
>JASDQU010219923.1:5655-17927 GCA_032191745.1 Picea mariana
TGTTATTTGACATTGTTATCTATTTCAACAAATTTAACCCAAACATTACTACAAAACAAACACATTCAAAGAATTTCACATATAGATAATTTAAATGTTATTTACAACTTTTACCCATTTTTTCAATTATGGGTAGAACAATAAGTTGAATAATATAGTAAAAGTAACAATATTCACCACTCCTAGTATGTTACTTAATCCCAACTCTTTAGACCAAAAATATGGTTGCTTTCTTGCGGGTGCTTTTTTAAACACAAAAGATATATCTATACTAATATTGGAAGTATATTGGAATGCTCATCTGTATTCATCTTGAGACAATTTTTTTACTATAAGCATTGATTAATCAATGTTAGGCTACTATAATTAATTTTGGCTTTGTCGAAATTGATTAGGCACACAAAATGTCACTTAAGAAATACAAGTAACATCAATTGAGTAGTGTGACTTTGAAGTCGATAATAAATCAACATTTATTAAGGGAAAAAAACAAAAACAAAAAAACAGAAAGAGAAGTTTCAAGAAATTTAATTGTAAATCAACATTAAAAATGATTTTTTTCTTCAAACGTCGATCCAAATGTTGGAATTTGACCCCAATGTAGTATCTTGATGCATCTCCTTCGTCCATAAAGAATGGGGGGAAACTAAACATATGTTTGGAAAAAAAACATTGCATACACATGATCATTAAGATTCAAAAACAAGAAATGTTTTTAAAGGAGAGTATTAGTGCAAAGCAACATGTCTTGTGGATGTGACATAATGCAAGATCCACAATGTAGGAAAGATTTGTCACAAAAATATTTTTTATATGGAATGATTCTTGCAAAAATAGGTTTCCATAATCACGGAGTTACAACCATTTTGGGTTTATTGTGGGCTAAGAAAAATTCCAAAAACTTCAGACAAGATGGAGTTCTATAAATAAAAGTGTAAATCATCTTTTGATGTTAAACATATAGATAACCCATACTCCAAGCCAAGATTAGGATCTTGAAATAGTTACTATGCAAGAAAACTAATGAATACAAGATTCTAAATTTAATTGAGAAAATTGTAGTCATTAAGAGGCTCAAACCCTTGGATTGAGGGATCCCAAAAGACCTAACCCTATTATTGTCTCAAAAACCTTTTTCAAAGAAAATATCAAAACTGACAAAAACTCAATAAAAAAATGAGAAAATGAAACCAATAAAATTCAAATGAAATATTTTCGCTACTCATCTTCCCACAACTATCATCAATTTCATCTTTGGCTCGATTACCTTTCGCAATGTTCATGACAATAAGCCACTATTCATAACCAAAACCATAACATAATCACCTCATCATGGGGTTGGCTACTTTAAAGAAGGATCTATTAATAGAGTTAACTTTGATCACATTGGAGTAAGTAAAACTTGGAAATAGAAGCAAAGGTGTTATGTTTATCCTCAAATTCAACTACAAAAAGTTGGACATGGTGGATTTTTCAAAAAATAATCATGAATTAGAAGGGAAATACACTACATTGTTTGGAAATCTTAGTTAATTATAACCCTTGATCGTAGAGAGTAAAAAATCTCGAGTAATTGTAACCCCCAATGGTAGAGATATGAAAGCGAAAACTTGGAGTAGGTTTTTTTATTTATTAGCATTTTCATAGTAGTGACTAAAGAAGGAAATATTTATAACCCAACTTTATTTTATGGAATAAACTTTAAAATGTATCTTAATTTTAAAATTCGCCTCACTTTTTCAACCCCTCGAATTTATCCCAATGGTGAAATTTGTCGTTAAAGTTTTAATTGTCCATGCGGTGTGCTTATATAGAAAGGATGCAATGAAAAGGGCAAGTCACTCTATTTCTTTAAGTGAAGAACCAGGCGAACGAGCGATGGCGATGGCAGCGATTCAGGCTACCCTGGATCACCCTCCACAACATCTCCGGCAGTGTCCCTGTCTTTTAACTAAAAGATAACCTTTCTTAGTCTCTTCGCCATAGCTTTTCCCCAGCTAGTCCTCCTGCCCAGTATTGTAGACAAAGGATACTTCCAGCACCCCTCCGTCACTTATCATGGGCTAGACCGGATACTAAGAAACCACTTGGTTTACTGAGTTGGGTTCCGCTCATTGGTCGTTTCTTGTAAAGCTACAGGACATCTAGTACCGCATATCGGTGATTTTGGACTCATTGTCCAGCTCCTAGACTATCTGTTTTTTGTCTCCCCCCTTTTGGTTCTGTCCCCCTGACCTATTTTATAGTATACTGTGAACCTCAGACACTGATATTCGAGCACCCCAGCAAGCAAATCCATCCCTTTCTATCTCGATTTTCCCTTTCTGGGCCTACAGTCTGGTCACACAGCACTATATAAAAATGGATCCGCTGACTAATCCTCTGATGCAGCCCTCAGATGAACTCATCTGGAAACAGGTGGGGAGCATCAAAACCTTAAGGAGGCTCAGAAGTGGAACCAGTTTCTCTCACGGTCGCAAGCATATCACTTGAATTACCAAATTTCTTAGTTCCATTAGTGAGAACAGATTCAGTTCTAATTGAGCTCCATGCATCGAGAGAGCTTAATAATTCGTTTGATAAACTGGATTCCCTTGAATCTGCGCGACAGTCTTTTTCCTCCAAACCTTCTTTTTCAAACTTCCCCACTGTTCCCGTCGTGACCCCTAACGAAAAGGCACCTCTTGCACAAAAGCCTGATCCACCGGTCCCTGACAGGTCTCCTCCTGAACCACCTACCTTTCCCCTTCAGGCTTGAGACGGTCTTCATAAAGCTGCTTCCACCCATCGCCAAGCCTCCAGTGGCCGGAAAGCGTGGAAAACAACCAGAAGATCAAAACGATTGGTTCTGGGTGACGGTGTAGGATTCGAAAATCTTTGTATGATGTCTACCTGTTCCTTGGTGGGTCGTTTTTCTTACAAACGCCTAAGTCCACAGCCACTGGAGGACTAGATAAAGAGCGAGTGGGTTTCTGTTTTGGGCTACTTACCGCAAGTTAAGTACCTCAAGAAAGGTTGGTTTTGCTTTCACTGTAATACTCCAGATGATGCTACCCTTTTACTATCTACTTTGTGGGTCTACGGAGGAAGTAGCCTAATGCTTAAGCCCTGGAGATTAGCTTTCAACACAGACACAGATTACTTTCAACTCAGACACCTCTGGGTTCTTCTACCAGGCCTCCCTCTACATCTCTGGAACGAAGAAGCCTTGATTGCTATCGGCAACTCTCTGGGGACGTTCATTGCACTTGACTCTCAGCTGCTCAGTGGATCGTTGAGAAAAATGGGAAGAGTGCTGGTTGAGATAGACATCACTTCCGGCCTACCAGAAACACTGGAGATTGACTGGAGAGGGAAAAAACTCTTCCAAAAACTGGACTACCTCGAACTCCCTTTTCGTTGCAACATTTGCCAAGAAACAGGACACCTCCGCCGAGATTGTCCGGGTAAGTCATCTTTCGATTCCTCTGAAGATAGCGATCTACTTCACAACCCCCTTGACTACATGGAGGCAGACCCTTCCCTGGTCTTCCTTGACTCTCCTCTTCGAACAGTCTCACAACCCTTTTTGGGGCAGCCTGATGATCTGTTGAATAAACTAAATCTTCTTTGTCCTTCTCTCTTTAGATTGCTTTCTGAAGCCGAGAAGGCCTCCATTTCTGATTACCCCTGGCTCTCTGGCCCTCGTAGTGATACCTTCTCCCCTCCCGCTGTTGAGGCTACACTTCCCACTGCCCCTCTTAACCCTCCAGACCAATGCCACCCTATTTCGCCTGGCCCTTCTGAGATCCCGGTCCCTCCCCTCGTTGAGACCAGCCTCCCTCCTCCTCACCCGGCCAAACTGAAACAACCTCCTCCCTCCACCTTAGATAGGCTGATTGTTAGTCCGTCCACCTCCATTTCTCCAGTTGTATCCCCTTCTCTGCTTCCCGGTTTTAGTCAATTAGACGAAGAAGACGTAAGCCTTCTAGAAGCATTAAACTCTTCGGCCTCTCCCAGTACCCTCCAGAACAACCTCTCCATGCTACCCATGTACCGGGGCAAAGAATGTTATATTCCAGCAACAGAGTGGGGCTCTTCCTCTACACTATCTTCAGACAAAGACACAAAAGCCCTTGCTTGGTCGAGAGGTATCGGAGTGGAACTCTCCCCTCTTCAGACACGTAGCTCCAGGAAGAAAAAAGAGATAGAGAGCACTTAGCTTGCTACAACTGACCTTCCCTTGCAGGACGGAAAGGCCCTTAGAGCAATTAAGGCCTTGGCTAGAACTAAGTAATGATTGTGCTCTCCTTAAACATCTGGGGGATTGGAGGCCCCCTCAAGGCCGCCTCCTTCCGAAGACTGTTGGACACTTCTAAGCCGGATCTCATCTTCCTTCAAGATACCCTCATGTCCGATCAACTCTCCAGAGATTTTGTGCATCGATTCTGTTCTTTGTGGGTCACCGTGGCTACAAGCTCCCTAGGTAACTCAGGTGGATTGTTGGTCACCTGGAATATTGATCTATTTGAGCTGAGACCTTTTCTGTCGAGGGGGGGCATTTTATTGACAGGTTGTTACCTTGCTACTGGCCAGGAGGCGGCGTTTTTAAATGTCTACTGTCCGTGTGCAAACAGACCACGCTTCTGGAATCACTTGGCTAAAAGCGGTTTGCTCTCCTTACCAAATCTCATTCTTGGAGGAGATTTAAATATTATTCTGGCTGCAGGAGAACATTGGGGAGGACCCTTCGTGCCGGGTCCTACGGAGGCCTCCTACAGAGAGCTCTTTGCCTCTAACAACCTGATTGATGTCCAACCTCCTTGTCTGGTCCCAACTTGGTGAAATGGGCGTACAGGTAATGAGGCCATTGCAAGAAGGCTGGATCAGTTTCTGGTAGCGGAGGCTTTCTTGACTTCTTCTTCCTCTCCATCCTCGTGGGTGGAGTTTCCCTTTGTCTTGGATCACGCCCCGATCCTCCTTCATTTGCTGCCCCCGACGCTACACCGATCGACTCCCTTTAAATTTAATCACCATTGGTTGCAATACGGGGACTACACTACCTTAGTACACGAGATCTGGACGGACCATCGATTCTTGGATGAAGAAAACCCACAGAGGCGACTTGCCTGGAAACTAAAGGATCTTAAAACAAAATCTAAAAAGTGGTTTATGGAGCAAAAACTAGCACAATCGGCCCGACTTATAGAGCTGGAGTCGAAGATCCAAAAGCTTATCTATACATCAACTATTTCGGCCTTGACTGAGGAGGAGACAACCGATCTTTCTGCTCTAGAAACTAATAGAGCTGCCATCCTGCGAGAGCAAGAAAATGCATGGAGATTGCGCAGCCGCGCGATGTGGCTAAAGAGCGGAGACTCTAACACCAAGTATTTTCATAAGCTGGCAAGTTTTAACAGGAGTAGAAAATCTATATGGTCCATCGACAGCAATGAAAAGGGGACCATCCGAGGGCAAGAAGCGATAAAGGTGGAGGCAGTCACACACTTCAAACAACAATACAAAGCTTCCAGCAACCAAAATCTCCTTGAAAAGGCCACCACAACCGATCTTTTTCCTCATTTTATTTCTACTGAAGCTGCTACAGAGCTTTATAATCCAATTACACTCTCAGAGATCAAAGATATCTTAATTCATTTTAAAAAGGAGAGAAGTCATGGGCTGGATGGCTGGACTACAGAATTTTTCATTTTCTTTTCTGATCTTGTAGGCGAGGATTTACTTCAGATGGTGGAAGACTCTCGTTTAAAGGATAAAATCTCAGGGAGCCTTAATGCTACGTTTCTAGTCCTGATACCAAAAAAGGACATCCCGCTCTCTTTCATTGATTTCTGACCGATCTCCCTCTGCAACCTCATCTATAAGTTAATCTCTAAAGTCATCTCTAACCAGATCAAGCCCTTCCTTGAAAGAAATCTATCGGTGGAACAACTCGGATTCTTAAAGGGCAGAAGAATCCAGGATGCTATCGGAGTAGCCCATGAGTGCATTCACAGTATCAAGCAGAAAAATTTAAAAGCGTTGATCTTGAAACTTGACCTCAAAAAAGCTTTCGACAGCATCGATTGGGAGTTTCTGAGACTTGTGCTTTTTGCTGTTGGTTTTGGAGACAAGTTTTCAAATTGGATTCTAGCTTGTGTCACTAGTGCCAATTCTGCAGTTTTAATCAATGGTGAGGCCACAAGCTTTATCAAACTTGAGAGGGGCCTCCGTCAGGTATGCCCTCTCTCCCCCTATCTCTTTATTTTGATCATGGAAGGCCTCAGCCTCCTTCTCAAAAAAAGCTTCACTGATCACAAAATTTCCAGTATTAAAGTTTCAAAGTTCATTAAGATGTTTCACCTTATGTTCGTGGACGATGTCCTCCTCATGACGAACGTTGACCTGGCGGAGTGGACTGTTATCCAGGAGGTGCTTTTTCATTTCTGCGCAGTCTCGGGACTCTCCATCAATCACTCAAAATCCACAGTGCACTTCTGGGGACTTTCGGAGCCCGAACTTCTTTGTTTCAAAAATTCCATTCCCTACACTTTTATTGATCTAAGAGAAGGTTTCAAGTACCTTGGGTACCAGCTCAAGCTGAGAGCGTCCTCGCCCGATGAGTGGCTTTGGCTTGTCAAACTTTTCGAAAGAAAAATAGGAGGCTGGTGCAATATTTGGCTTTCGATGGGTGGTCGACTAACCCTGGTAAAAGAAGTGCTGGAAGGCCTGGCGGTCTTCTGAATGACCTTGGAGAGAATCCCTAAAAAGACCATAAACACTCTCTGGAGACTCTCCTCCAATTTCCTGTGGAATGGTCTTGGGAGCAAACACAGCTATCATCTCTGCAGTTGGGACACATTGACAAAGCCTAAAAACGCAGGCGACTGGGGTCTAAAAAACTATTTTATCTTCAATACAACCCTCCTGGCTAGTTCCTTTTGGAGAGTTGTTACTATTGACAGCATCTGGTACCGAATTGTAGTTGATAAGTACCTTGGCTCCTTGAGACTCAGCGATTGGATCCGATCGCCTTCCTTACATCTAAAGAGGGCTTCCACGTTCTGGAAGGGCCTGGTTGCTTCTGCCCCTGTTATTCTCCATTGGCTCCGTTGGAAGCCGGGCTCATGCACAGAGATTAAATTAGGAAGGGATAAAATTATTGGCATGGAGGACTGATCGATTCTCTCTCATGCGCTGTGTTCAAAGATTGACTCTCAAAATTTGTTACACCTCGCACAGGTTGGAATTCCAAGTGGATCACCCTTTCTCCCGGATAAATGGATGGGGTGTACCGAGCTGTCTCTTAGCGGGGGGGAGGCAAAGGAATGGATCAGTTACATTTCTGCTCTTAACAATGCTGGTATATCCCTTGTTGCGGAGACGGATGTCCTGACGTGGGCTGGAGGGGATGCTTCAGGCAGCATTTCCGTAAAGAATCTCTACACTGCACTGGAAAAACAGCAGGCCCACGATTCTGATTTCTCTTGGTTCTTTCAGCTTTGGAATTGGAACCTTCCCTTAAAATTTAATCTTTTTATTTGGCTTGCTGGAAAAGGAAAGATACTAACGTGGGATTCGCTTCGCCGAAGGGGCTGGGAAGGTCCCGGATTCTGCCCACTGTGCCGCCACGAGCAGGAAGACATTCACCACCTATTTATTCATTGTGAGTTCTCGAAGGATGTTTGGAACAGAACATTTAATTATTTTAAGCTTCCTTACTCATGGAATGGTGAATCAATCTCAGATTGCTTCAAATCATGGCAATTGAATAAATCTTCGCCGAATGTTTTGGCTATCCATGTAAGCTGGCACCTCTGAATCTAGCGTAATAAAGCTATGTTTGAGGATCGGCCCCCTTCTTTGCTGGCTGTCTTGCACAGAGTCCTGGCCACCTACAGCTGGCAGCCATCTTCTCTTAGGCCCTCTCTCTCCAAAGCGATTGACCTTAGTTTTCCAGTTGGGCACACCCTGGCGTGTTTCGACGGAGCGGCCCTTTCAAATGGCCTCTGCTGTGGAGCTGGAGGTTTCTTCAAATCTCATCCTTCGAGAATCACTAAGTGGTTCCTCAATTACGGTCTGGGAACTAACACAAAAGCGGAGCTCTTGGGGCTTTGGGCTTCCCTCTAGCTTGCTTCTTTGTGGTCAATTGATCATTTGCTCATCCGCGGCGACTCGAGAGTCATCATTGACTGGATCACTCATAAGTCCAAGCTCCATGCAGTCCACGTTGATTGCTGGAAACAAAAGACTCGGAACCTCTCCAAAGCTTTCACAAACATCAGCTTCCAGCACATTCCCAGAGCTTACAATTGTGAGGCGGACTCTCTCTCAAAGAGATCGTTAAATGAAGAGCCTGGGAAAATCACGATCTTCCACTGTGATAGAGGGATCGAGAGTTCTGTTACCTTTTTAAACATCTACTGACCGATTGACTGGAGTCCTTCCTGTCGTTGATAGTATTGACTGTGACATCTACTGACCGATGCCTGATGTCCATCGCTTTGTTGTTAGTATTGACTGTGCCATTTTGTTTATATTGCTCCAGTAGCTGTGATCGAAGACTTGCATTGTAGCAGAGCAGATTTGAGTTTTTGTATTGGCATTTTAACTTCACTGTTATGGTGCGCTGACCACTGTACAACACCATCACTATATTCGCTTTTGAATTGCTATGTAAATGATCTTATACCTTATATAAAATCGAGATAATTTTTTTCATGGAAAAAAAAAGTCACTCTATTAAAAAAATTAACGATGCATTGTAAAATACTAATGCATTTTGTGCACATTTGACATTGAATGTAAATGGAGGAATATGGAATTGGTGTACTTTAAGTGATGATGAGCACTATAATCGATGCATCATATGAACATTGGTGCATCGATTTACTTTTGTGAAAGCAAACATCCCTTAGCAATGCACTCTTTTCTATTGAGTGCATCATTGCATGGAAGGCGCCATTTATGCCCTTTCCCTATGTTAAGTGCATCTGTACATCTAATACAATTTCCTGCATTGAAGTTCAATTTATGCAAAAATCTCTTCCCACCACTTTTGATTAAAAACATTTGCAAATGATACAGTGATAAAATCTCTTCTACAAAACCTTTTCTAAAACCATGTTTTCTAGTTGTGATGGAAAGCACGAAAATTGGTCCAAATTCTACTTGTAATATAATGTAAAATAAAGATAAACAAACTTGAATCGAGAGAAATGAGAGGATGCACTTGGATGGGGTTGCAATGCACGATCCTTCGAGCCCTATAATGGATGGATGGTTTATGTAACAACAATGATGTTTAAGGAATGCTACTTGACGAAGGGGAGGAGAGCAACAAATGATTGTGTGAAACTCTCCATGGGATGCCCTATAATAAATATGTAAATCTAGCCTTGAAGGTAATTGGTTGTGACCTATAAGACTCCAACACTACTTATAATGTTTCTCTTTAAAACAACTACTAAAGCACAATGAAAGGGACAAACTCCAATGGATGAAGGGACAAACTCTAATGGATGAAGCCAAAACCCTCCAAACCAATGCAATGAAGCCTTGGATGAAAACCAATCTCTTTATGTCTATGTTATTTGTAACAATACTTAGTGACTTTTTTTAACTTCCAAACAGAATCGGAGAAGAAATTTATTACCTTACAAAGGAATGCACATCATTGTGAGATGACAACCCTTTATACCATGTAATAATAAATGGATTACATGGAATTTTGTTAATCTTTTTGATAGTATTCCATGGAATTTTGTTAATCTTTTTGGTAGTTATGTTTAAGTGTTTTTTTTAAATATTATTTCAATTTATGTTCATTTCAACTTCAAATCTATTAAATTTAAAAACAAATCAAATCAAATTTTAAATATAAAAAATGATTTTTCCCGAAATATTTTTGACGTTTTAAACATTTGATAAATCTAAAAGGAACCTATTGGGATAATTAATCACCTTAGTAATTAAATAGTTCATACATTAATTGTCAACACAGGGTCTTGATGCTTGTGAAATGCTATGCATTGTCTATGCGAGCTACAAATTCTCTTCTTGCATTAGTTTGTCTATTATGCTTCTACAAAAAGGAAATTGTGACATAAATTCTAGGCAACTAGTCATCCTTGTTAAACCCACATTCTAAAGCTAATTAAGCATGAACCAGGATCAAAAGAGGTTGAAAGCTTAAAACTATAGCAATAATACAGATGTAAACAAGACAACAAGTCACCAATTCAAATATGTATCTAGCACTATACTGGCAAAAACTAGATAAGAGAAGGTTGACTGCTTGGAGTTAACACTTAACTAAATTAGGCAATGAACTGCTAGGGCTAGTCTATGTCGTGCTCTATGTTAGCGTGGAACAAAGCAACACAAGTCAACCATGTAGATCTTACACACAAAGGAAAAATTAAGCAATAAGAAGCTCAATCATTTGTAGCTAATGTTTATGTGATTGGACATTGATTATGCTACTAGGAGCCTGTTATCACTAGTTTATCTTTTGACATCATATGACAATTCTTCTTCCCATAAATCATAACTCTTGTTGTTGGCAAACATTAATAAAAAAACACACCACACCTTGTGAGGAAATAAATCACACTTGCCAAAGAAAAAAAAAATGAAATGAAACACACTTGCAGGAATGGAAATAAAGGTTAGTCTACACTAAGTAGCACTACGTTCTCCTGTCATGGCCCCTTGTTGTCATAGAACAAAGTGATAATGTTAATCTAATCACACATTACATAAATTATAAAATTAAAATTAATGTTATGATCCAAATGCTTAAAATATCATAACAGAACATAAGTACACACCATGTACAGAATGTGAGTGTGGAACACAACTCCAAGATAGATAAGTTATACAATAACTCCTTAAATAATAGGAGAACCTCCTCCAAATAGCCAATTACATTCATACATCACAATTCACATGTCCTCAATAATGAATACATGATCTCTATATACACCTACTCACACTATTCACACCTACACTTGAGCCTCCTTTACTATTAGGCCGACCCCTATTACATATATATTTACACATTACATGTCCATTTAGCCCCATATATCCCCCCTCCCCCTCCCCCGTCCCTTTGGGTAATATAATATATATTTAGCCCTATATGTGTCCCGTTTGGGTCATAACATAGTACCCTCCTTCAAAAAGCTTTGTCCTCAATGCTTTACAATTAAAGGCTTCACATGTGATGAAACCAAGTAAAATGATTTTCTTATGTTCCTACTTTCTTCTTTCCATTGATGATGATCCATCCATCCAAAATCAATTATTTTCGATCGTAATCCTTGATGGCCAGTTGTTGCATAATTTTCTTTCCCTTTCATTGTTGTTGAAGCTTCTCCAATTTGTAGTAGATGTTGGTCTATGATAATATCTTGTTGAATAATGGTTTTGTGATGCCTTGTTCCATGAATATGGATAAGTATGCCATCTTCTTCCATGATAATGTTGATATCAACCTTCTTGTCTTCCTTGAAATCTTTTATGGTAATGAGGGTGTCGACATGGTTTCACACTTGACGGTTTTCCTTCACTTTGCACATGCATTTCGTCTATCTTCTTTCAGAGACAATAACATCCTCTATTATCTTTGCTTGGTATTTGATTACTCTAGCCTTGGAGATAATACCATCATATTTGGCATGTACATCCTCTAGATGAATTTCAACTTCTTCAAGTATCTTCTGGTGACCTTCTTGAATCTTGTCTTCTTTCTCCTTTTGAAACTGCAATGTCACCCCATTTTGTTAGAAAAACAGGACCGCGGAGCAATAAAATAAAACAAATGCAGAAACAAAACACAGAAGACACACAATACAAGAGAGACACATATTTACGTGGTTCACCCAGTGTGGGCTACGTTCACCAGAGAAATTGCCAGGTCCTTCCTTTATTATTATCCAGCAAATGAAGGGATACAACCTACAGCAAAACCCGCTGTAACTTCCTCTTCTTTCTCTCACAGTCTCCTCTCTTAGAATACAATATTCACCATCAACCATAACCGCAATACATTTCCCTCATAAAAGAGGGTTGCCTTCTAGGGCAAAAAACCCTAACATAATCTCTACCGTTAGATCTGCGACCTTATAATGAACGGTCCAGATTTACAATGAAATTACAATATACTTTTACAAGGCAATTTTTGCTTCGGAGGCTTTGCCCCCGAACCCCCGCTGGGGGCCTGCTTGCCCCCAGACCCCCCAGCCGGGGGGATAGCCCCCCTGGACCCCGCAGAGGGGGTACCCCCCCTC
>JASDQU010219925.1:0-17927 GCA_032191745.1 Picea mariana
CTACATGGTTGAGACAAGTAGTTGATGAGTTGGCACATACATGAGGTGTATAGTTGATGATGTTGGTACATATTGATGAGTAGTTGATACATAATTGGTACATACTTGGTACATGGTTGGATGCACTTTTTAATGGTACAGGTTGATTACAGAATGTTTGGTACAAGTTGGTGCATGGTTGATGCACTTGTTTATGGTACAGGTTGATTATAGGTTGAGGTACAGGTTGATGCATGGTTCATATTTATTGGAACATGTTTACAACGATATATCTCATAGTGATAGTGTGACAATGGTTCCATCATTCTACTTCTACTTCAGGGCGGTTGGATGGCGAAAGGATAGGTGGTTGTAGCCACCTTCCGGTTGTATCCAGAGAACATAGGGGGTTGTAGCCTTCTTTTGGTTGTAGCCAAAGAATTGGGGAGTTGGATATTCCCCCAAGTTGTAGCCTGAGAAAATAGGGGGTTGGAGCCTCCTTCCAGTTGCAGTTGGAAAACAAAGGAAGTTGGTGCTTCCAATGAATGTAATTCTTCAAGACATGTAAGAAAAAGCATTCTGTGTTTTTCTCCGGCTTTGGGTTTCCACGTAAAACACTGGTGTACTGTGTATGTGCATGATTGTTCATTTGTTCATTGTTCATTATTGGATGATAATTATACATTGACATAACACTTGTATTATTTGGTTAAAAAGGATTAAATTGCTCTATTACTGATTCAGCCCCCCCTGACTAATCCAACATATAATGCATATTATTATTTATTTGAAGTTATTTTCTTTTAATTTTGCATGACACTTATATTAAAAAATGAAATAGATGTACATGCATTAATTAAAAAAAAAATATCTCTTCAAATTTAACTTGAAAAAATACAATGATCACATATAAATAATTTAAAACATCCAAAGTAATAGATAAAATTGTATCACATCATATGGTAGTGCATATAAATCTTAATTATATTTGGATGCATAATAATTTTTATATATATGCATTTTGTTTATGGAGCTTTATGATAATTTATCCATCTCAAGATTTCTTTAGCTCAAAAGAGTTGAACTCTGGAGGTTTTCCCACAATAAAATGCACTTAGCTTGCTACTCCATTTTTAAAAATTTAACAACTATTATGCTCTATGAATTATTCAATTAGAACTCATTTGACTCTTTTTATTTAAGCATTGAGTTTCTTCCATAATCCAACATAAGATTATCTATGTAGAGTAAGTCATTCATCTATGTAGAGTAAGTTTTTTTTTTTGTAAATAAAAGTAACTATATATTGATATTCACAAATATGCATGGAAATACAAAATCTGGAGTCTGCCATCTATCCTACCACAGCTAGGAAACTAGGACAGGTGGCTATCAAAATTCAAGTGCAATTGTAATTGTTTGGACATGACAGCAAGAATGTCTAACTCACAAAAAAAGTTACAGTGATCGACTAAGCAGTGGCCATGACCGACTGTCATACAATGCTTGATAGAGAATCTCAATTCTCTACGTAATTGACTTAACAAAAATAAAAAAAGTAACCTGGGGGAGCTAGTCCAAGTGCGAGATTGGGCTCGGCCAACCATGGGCATTGTAGGCTGGGATAAAGTTATGGTTGCATGTTGGGCACAATTTACTTGCAGGAGCTATTGTCATCGCGTTGAACAGGAGGTCCATACATTGTCCCAAGACTTCTTTAATGTGTGCCTCATCGTCCATTTTCTGCCGCAACCCAAAGATGAGCTAAAGGTGATCATTTGGAAGTCAAATTGGGGTGGGTGGAGGTGGCTCCTCCATCAGATCGACATCGATCTCTAATATTGCATCCACTGCTTCCATTGTTGTCGTTGGAGTATCCACTTTCTAGCTGGGAGGAATTTCTTCCTCCACCAAGCATTCTCCAGTGCCATAAAAATGGTCTGGAGTGTGGGTGTTGAGGGGGGAAATTTATGGGTGAAGGCTAGGCAGAGGGGAAAAATTATCAAGAGGGAGAATTTTCTCCTTGATTGAGTAACTTCTAGAGTCATTGGTGGGATTGGGGGTAGGAGATTGGGGTTGTTAAGGCTGATTATGGCTCTGGTAGAGATGACTGGTAATGATGAGGGCTAGCTAAGAGGAGGGGAGTCTGTTGTGTCTGGTAAGGGCATTGTAGTACAACAGACCCCTTTTGGACTTGCCCCTCTCTCTAGGCATGGTGTGAGTGTTCAGATGAAGATGGGGCTGGGTAAACAATGGAGGAATGACCGTGGGCGGCCAAACAATCGAGTGTAATGAGAAAATGAAACGGGAGAGCCAGGGAACTGTCGAGCACAAGGTGAAGAGAAAGACGAGCAACAATTGGGCACAAGGCAGAGAAGGAATGGGATAATGTTCTAGAGCATAAGCCTTCATAGTGCCTGGCGAATTGACATGGGCAAGAGCCATGAAGGCCGAGGTGACTACTAGCCTAGTGCAGGTACCTTTCTTGGTACACCTAGCCTAGTTCACTCAAGGCCACATTAAGTTTCCTTCGAATGCCCAACGCACTGCCATTAATCCACGATGAGTGTGGGTCATTCAGTCTAGAGGGAAGGGAGGCTAGCGACAAGGATTAATAGCTCCCTACATGGCCTATCTCCACCTGTCATCCTTTGCATTCCACCTGTCACCCCATCTAGGAGAGAGTAATCCTGGAGGGTCGGTTCCCTGCATTGAAGCAATAGTTGTGAGCTCTGGGACTTCTTTGTGTCAATGTAGATGTCTTCTTTTGTGTTTACTCTCGCATTTTATAGCTTGTATGCCACCTTGTTGGCCTCACATTTTATGTGTGAGGTAATTATAGTGAGGGTGGGCCTCATAAGATATTTCAGGCTATTTAGGGGCCCAAGGAGGCGCCAGTTGGGGGTGATTTTCTTCGGGTCCTTTCATGTTATGATTTTGGTGGTGAGATTAATGATTACTCTAGAATCTCCTTCTATTATTAGACAAGTAAGGTTGTGATCTTGATCTAGATTTTATGAGAAGAACGAAATGAATATAGATAATTAAAAGATTCTTAACACAGAATAACAGAGATACAGTAAAACTGGTTTTCTATTCAATAAGGAAATCAGATGACACTGTAAAATGCAGTGGAAAACAAGCTTGTTGGAATGGTGGCGGCTTATCTCTGAGAAGAGATGTGACGAATGCGCTCATTCGCAAGAAGATTACAATGATGCTATAAAGGCCTTTTTACAATAAATAGTAATGTCAAAAACCCTCGACATCGAAAAACCTAACCTTAGGAGATGAAGCACCAAAACTCATGTGGGCCCCGTTTGGGTAAGTTAGTACATCAACTTCTTGGGGTCGTAACTTTTGCATACAATCTTCGTTTTAGGCGCATGATATCCCATTGGAAAGGTATGTCTGAGGACTGCACATTTTGTTGCTATCTATCAAAGGTAATTTCTGACTGTGGTGATCCCTAATTTCAAAGGTAATTTGTTGCAAGTGAGGGACCCGAAAACTAGGAAAAAAACTACCAAACCAGAAAACTGCCAAAATGAACCAGTTGGAATAGGTGGGAGGCCACCGAAATCGATCTGGATCAGATCTAATGCCATTTGGATCCCTTTGATTAGTCCCCAGTTTTCTTCTAAGTTTTTGTGTGATGTCCTAGATTCTCTACCATTAGGTACTGAATTTGGCCAGTGTTGTCCCGAATAATAGGTCCATACCCAGAGTGACTAGGATTGCCTTTGGAAGCACCATCAAAGTTGACTTTATGGAAGCCTGAGGGTGGAGGAAGCCAGGAGGAGGGAATGGAATATGAGGCTTTTGGGGATAGGTTCTGTGGAGAGAGAGTGGGGGTCAAGGAAAAATCCCAAGAGCTTAGAATTGAGGTTTCAAAGGGGTCTGAGGGGAAATGTTCATGGGACCAAGAGTGGAGTTTGAGATTTTCCTGAATATTCTTGTGTATGGTGGTCCATAGGACCAGGGGGGGGAGGCTTGAGAATGGAATATTGTTCTATTTCTCCATTTCCAGATTTTCCACACTATGAAGTTGGGGAGAAGTTGCCATGTTCTATTTAAGATGGGACTTTTGTAGGGGTCATATCCCCAATCTTTGATAGTGTTAATGATGCTATTTCTTTCCCGATTGGTCCTTCTCATGCTTTGAGAAGCCTGTTTCCATATTAAATTGTTGTATGGGCAATGATTAAGGAGGTGTTCCATGGTTTCTTATTGTTGTTGACATAAGTGGTAGATTGAGGGTCCTATGAAGCCTCTTCTTGTGAGATTGTCCCATGTTAAGATTTTGTTTTGAGCCATCAACCAGAGAGAGGTGGAAAATTTCAGCCAAAGTTTGGATCTCCATATTGTTGTCCATATATGCTCTTTTTGATTGTTTTGGAAGTTTTCCTTCAAGACGTATCCTTCTTTGAGTGTAAAGTCTCCATTGGTAGTGTACCCCCATTGGAGGATGTCTGGGTCTGTGCTTATTCATATTTTCCTTCGTTGGATCATTTCTTTCCAATGTTGTAAGCCACAATCTGTTACCACATGGAGATCCTGAGCTGTCTCTTTCCATGTTCACCAGGGAGGATGATGGAGGTATTCAACCAAAGATCTGCCACTTTGAGGGAGGGGAGATCTTGAATGTGATCCTAATAAGATATTTGATTATTCTCATTCTGCAAGGGAGGCATCTTCTGCCAGGAGTTCATCCAGAAAAGTGCACTCTGTACATTTTGGATTTCCCAAAAGGAGTGTTCTTGTAATAGAGGGAGATTTTTCCATGCAGCATTCTATATTTTGGATCCCTGGACCTTGTCCTGCATTCGAATGAGGTGATCTTGAGGAGAGTTTGGGGCATATTTTGGTTTCCAGAGTAGGGCCCAAAGTTTTGTTAGGGATTTGAGCCATCACCACCATTTTTTTGTGCGTGTTGTATTGTTTAGTTTTCCTGGATCCCATAGGCCCATACCTCCCATTGATTTGGGCTTGCAAATTTTATCCCAATCGACCAAAACCCACTTTTTGTTGGGATCGACCATGCCAGAGGAAGTTTCTATGGAGGTTTATTATTCGTTTTATGACAGATTGAGGTGTAGCAAGGGCCGAGAAAAGATAAGGTGGGATTCCTTGGAGCATACATTTTAAAAGAGTGAGTCTAGCTAGAAGGTTGAGGTAACGAAAAGTCCAGTTGCTTAGGCAGTTGGAGATTGAAAGAAGAAGGGAATCCCAAGAAATATTGCGAGCGATTGAATCTAAGAGTCGGGGTCCCAAGTATTGGGAAGGTAGGGAGCAAATTGGAATATTTAGAAGACATGAGATATGTTGCTGGATAGCTGCAGGTGTGTTGAAAAAGAAGAGTCGAGATTTTTCCAGGTTGAAGAGGTTCTCGAGGCTTCACTGAAGTCATTCAGAATATGTCTTATCTTATTGGCTTCTTGGGCAGTGGGAGTATTTAGGAGCATGGGATCATGGAAAAATTGACTTTATGGGGCTGTTGGTTGAAGGCCATGAAGATTAAGGCCTTGTAGTGAGCCATTTTGGATGGATTCTTTGATGTAGCATCCAAGTCCTTCAACCATTATGGAAAAAAGAAAGGGGGGGAACGGTTGGGAGGGAACACGGTTGACCAGGATTGAGAAAAAGGTATAGGAGGTGAGGTTCATTATCCAAGAGATCCAATCCTTGTTGAAGCCAAAAGATTCTAGACGGGCTTTCATGTATTTCCAGCTTAGTTTATCAAAATATTTTGAGATGTCCAGTTTGAGTATCATACTTGGGGCGCGAGTGCTTTTGAGAGAGTGGATGATTTTGGTGACCAGGATAACATTGTCCATGATTTTCCTTCCTTCTACATATCCAGACTGTTCTTTGGAAATGATGAATGGGAGAATGGGTTGTAGCCTCAAAGTTATGACTTTGGAGATGATTTTGTAGATCACATTGCAAAGCACTATTGGTCTGAAGTTCTTCAGGTTGGTGGCTGTCTCTTCCTTGGGTATGCGAGTAAGGAAAGTGGCATTTAGCATTGGAAGTGATTTGTAGGAAATATTGCATTCCTCAACTACTAGACATACTTATTCACGTAGCATAGGCCAACATTAGTGGAAGAAATTGGTGGTGAAACCATCTAGGCTTGGAGATTTTCCTTAAGGGAGATCCTGAACTGCTTGATCTACTTCAGCTTTTGATATGGGTCCCATTAAGGGCGCATTTTCTTTTGAGGAGATTAGGGCTGGGATGTTCTGAGTGACCCTGTCAATTGCTGGAGTCCTATATGTGAGGGGATGTATGAGTAGATCTTTGTAGTAGTCCTGCAACTCATTTTCTATTTCCTCATGGGTTAGGATGGTATTACCTTGATTATATTTCATCTTTGTAATTCGATTGATGAAGCGTCTATGGATCATGGATTGGTGGAATAATTTGGATTTTCTATCCCCCTCTTTAAGCCATTGAATGCGAAATTTTTCCTTCCATAAGATTTCCTTCTGCTTGTATCTTTCTTCCAGCTTCCTTTTGAGGGTATCCTCTTCTTGTTGTTGTTAGGAATCTATATGACCTGTTTGGATGTTCCTCTTCTGAATGTCTTCAAGTTTATGTTCTAGTGCTTGTTGATGTTGAAATATGTTTCCAAATGCTTCTTTGTTCCATTGGCACAAATGGTGCTTGAAGGTTTTTTTCCTTTGTTGGAATATGTACATTCTGGTGACATGATGGATCTATGCATTTTCCCACAAAACTCGAGATAACTCCTAAAAATTCAGGTGGGATAACCAAAAATTTTCGAACCTGAAGGGTTTGAGCTTTGGAGTGGCTATAATTTCTATCCATAGCTACACTGGCCAATGGTCTGATCCTTCTTTTGGGAGAATGTTGGATTCGACCATTGATCCTTCTAGTAGAAGGGCTTCCAAGATTAGGAAGCAATCCAATCTGCTTGCTATTTGTTGTGGACCTGATCTCCTATTGGACTGGGTGAAGGTTCCATTTCATGTTTCAATGTCGACCAATTTGAGGTTGTTTATGAGTTCCTGGAGTTTTTAGTTGTCCTTCTCCAGGTGCTTCTTCCCTCCTATTTTTTCCTCAAGAGTGAGGATGATGTTCAAGTCTCCTCCAATTATCCAACGTTTTTTCCCAATGAGTGATCCCAGATAGGATACGCTTCTTAGGAAAAGTTTTTTTTTCTTGGCTATTTTGAGGGCCATAAGTATTGGTGATCATTACATGTTTGTTAGATCTTATTTCTTGGTAGTGAGCGGTTATAGTGCTTGTCATAGAGAGTGCTTGGTCCATTATCACTCTGGTCGGATTCCAAAGAATGGTGAGTCCTCCTGCTACTCCTTTCGAGTCCATATGATAATAGTTTCTTTGTCTCCAACATCTTTTGAATATGTTCTCCACTATTTTTCATGCACATTTTGTTTCTTGTAGTAGTATAATGTCTGGGTCTTCCACTTTTATACAGTTTCGGAGAATCCTTTTCTTGGATCTCCCATTTAACCATGTGATGTTCCATGTGACAATTTTCATCATTATCAGTTGAGGGGGTGAGGGAAGGAACTTTACGAAATATGTTGGATTTTCCCCAAGTTTATCATGTAGTTACCTTCCTCCTATATCAGTTGTTAAACAGATTTTCATCCTCGTCTTTTGTTTTCCTTGGGGATTTTCCTGGGATCTGGGTTTGGATCAACACCTATGGCTAGCTTGGAAGTAGCTTCAGTCGTAGAGTCTAAGAAGACCTTCTGGAATTTTCTAAGTTGATCATCCGAGATGGTTTGGAGATCCTTTTTATTGAGCGCTTCTTCTAGCTTATCTAGATCTATGTCTGCCAACTCCTGCCCGTTCAACTCCATTACCATATCCTCTTCCATTGTTGGGATTTTTCCTGGGTTCAAGGGGGCTTGAGATTCTGGGGTGATTATCTACTCTGTGCGTGATTGTTGTTGTTGTTTTTCCTTTCTTTTGTTTTTTCCCCTATCTGCTAGTAGATGGGGGTTTCCTATCTCTTCTGCCTCTGGAAGATGATTGAGGGCTTCAAACGATTTGGTGTTGGACTTTCTTCACCCCCCTCCTTGGTGGGGTTTCTTCTGTGTTTGATTTTTGCGATTCTAGACCTGTGTGAAACCATCTTTCATTTTCTCCTCTGTTTCTGGTTTAGATGGAACATTGAGGGGGTAGTCCCTAAAAAGGTTCCCATGTTCATGACATTTCCTGTAGTGAAATGGTATGTGTTCATAGTCTATGGCTTGAGCCCATTCCTCATCCTAATATTCCAGTGTGACCGAACCTGGTAAGTCTTTGGATATGTCCATGTAGACACAGATTCTTGCATAATATGTGTATTTCCTTTGCTTGGTGGCTTCTAAAGACTTGACATGTGTTACAAGAGTGTTGTCAATGCCTGCTAGAATCTCTTCTAGCCATAACTCTTGAGGCAAGGAATAGATTCGGATCCATACTGGGGCATAGGAAAAAAATTATTTTTCATGACTGAAGTGGTCCATCCAGAAGCATAAGTACATGCCCATTGAGTTGTAGAAGTATGGTCTTCTTTCAAAGATGTGGTCCTTGTCTTCCAGGTTGTAGAATATCACTGTGAAAAACACTTTGGAGCTTAGCTCGAGCTCATAGTCTCCTTTCGGAGTCCACCAGGTTTTGATCCATCGTGGTAGGCCCCTTTTTGAGGGCTAGAGTCCTAGAAATTTACCAATGAGTGTGTGATCCCTCATGAACTAGGTATGCTTGCCTACCCTGGTTGATTTTATGACATATTTTGGCATTGTTGGTGTCTGTGGGATGCACTTTCCTGGTACCCAGGTTCGAGAAGCTTTTGGATGCGATGATTCTGCATCCATACTTGTACCTCTATCATGTCCAGTCTCTTCATGCAGGATTTGTTTCCGTGGATGCAGAGGGGGTTTGAAGGGTGACCGATGCATTCTGGAGCTTTTCGTCTCGTGCACGACTGCATTCTCTATGTAGAGTAATTTATTCATCTATAACATTAACCAATTTCTCATGACGCTGACATGGACGAAAATTAAACCAACTTAGCTTACTTCATCACATACATCACACGATAGTGCATACAAAACCCTCATGGTATTGGGATTCTTAATTTAACCCTCTTTATTTTATATTGTTAATCATGCTAGTAATAAGTTGAAATGTATTATATTTTCTATTTGATTTGCGTGTTGGATTTGATCATTTTTCTTGTTGTTTTGCATGTTGAATGTTGGATATGATCAAAAGATGATTTGGCATAACATTGTAATAGTTAAACCAATAAAATTTGATGGGTATAGGAAAAAATTATTGAGAAATTTGAGATTAGGTATTATTATGCACAAACCAAAAGGGTGTTAGAGATCTCTTCATTAAACAAAGAAAATAGAGTACGTATATATACACAAGTTTTGTCTCAAGATAGGAGAACTACCTTGATCTATGGTTGGGAAAATATCTCAACCTCACACCAATCTAGGAAGCATCTAGTTGTATGTAAGAGATTCTCCAATTAGTTTCAACAACTTCCTAAAGACTAGGAAAAACTATGTGAGCTTAACAAACACACCAACACCCCCCCATAAGAGAAACTTAGGGAGGAATAAAAAAGAACAAGGATGGGTGAGCTTAACAAACACACCAACACGCCCCCATAAGCGAAACTTAGGGAGGAACAAAGAATAACAAGGATGGGTCCCGACAACGAGGCCTGATAAGGTACCCATGTACAAAATCTCATAAACAGAGAAAAAGAGAAAAACGCATAGGAGAAAACTTCTCTCCAAAAGAGAGAAATCCCAATGATGAAAATGGCATTGGAGATTAAACTAAAGAAGATATCACAAATATGCATTGAAAAGCAAGAGCATGATGTCTGTGGAGGTTGAAAGCTCCAATTAGGAAGTATGACCAAACTTTGAAGAAGAAAGTAACCTCAAAGAATTATGGTTGTATTCTAAAGCGAAAGATGATTGGTTGCAGAGGCACAAGAATGCAAAACACTAACAAGCATCACATAAATGCTTCAAAAAATAGATGTTGGTGAAAAACCAGAACAAAGGATTCAAACCGAAGTGAACACCATCAACCATCAAAAGATGAGTGAGGCATGTGGAGGTTGAAAACTACAAACATGAAGTATGGACAAAAATATAAAGAGGGTCAGTTAGCCCATGTTGTCAATGCCATAAAAGATCCATGTAGAAATACAAGTTTCAAGCTTCTTAAGCAAAGAGACAGATCCTCTAAAATGAATCACATCGTAAAATGAGTGTTCTTATGGACACCCATCCATCTCATTGGAATGCATGGGTCACTAGTTGCTCGAACTGTCGAGTCAATATAGGAATTAGTGTTGTGTACAAGGCTCACTCTGAAGATGCTTTATCTCAATCAAACATGGTCCACCTGAGGAAGCATTGCAAAACATCCCCCCACAATTTTGAACTAAGTGGAAAAGATGATGCAATAGATGTCACAATTGATTACTAAAGTATGAGCTAAAGGTGGAAAATATGCAAGAGAACCTAAGAAATAAACAATCCAAAGTGGCGAGCACCAAGACACTCTCAAACAAGGAAGGACATAGAGACAAATGTATGGCTACACTCCTAAAACTCCACTACTAAAACTATCTACACGAGTCACATAGAATCCACTACTCAAAGGTGCATAACTAATGGTACCATAAATAGCCATAATTGAAAACAATCTTGATTATGGATCCAGACAAAAAAGACCATGTTAAGTATCCATGAACAAGTGAGGAATCAATTCTCTTAAACCATGAGAAAAAACTAGAATCTTACAAAGGCATTAAATGTGGCATGCAACCAATATTTGGGAAGAGAGCGGAATACTCTTCTCAAGGGCTCAAACAATATAGAAAATGAAGGCGTCATTGAAGAGGCCATGAATTCACACAAACTCTAGCATCATGCAAAGCCAAGGGAATAAATGTGTTTCCACCAGGGTGCACAAAGCGTCCCACTTAATTTGAATCAGATTGAGGATGTAGATGCAACCGAGAAAGTGTATGGTGTATGGTGTTTGACAAACATTGTTAACGCCAATCCACTTTAGGCATTAATTAACAACACCAGATTCCAAGCTGAACCCATAAAGACAAAACTTGTGGTTGGGATTGCATTGCCTAGACGCACAATAGATATATATATATATATATATAAACTACATAGGAATTCAATGTGACTTATGGCCCCGCGTACCACCAAACTGCATTCCATGGTTTGAAGGATACCATGTGGAGATCCAAAAATGGAAACAGTTTGTCCGCGGACCAACACGACTCTCCCAAATATATTGGTTTGGCTAATGATGAGTGGGAAGAACCCATCCGTGGACCGGCATGAGCAGTAACAATAGATTTCCAAATAGAGATCGGCTACTGGTGTTGATTCAGAGTTCCAAATTGACAAATGAAACATTTTACATCACATGGACCAAAGCATGATAAATAGCTACTGGCAGCAGTTTCAACCAACATACCATCTGCCTGCGAAGATTGAACTTACTCTCACTCACAAAAGAGACAGGTCAGAACCTCTATGAGGACTAATAGGGGTGAAAAATACAGTTGGACGAGGATACTGCAAGTAACCAGGTGATGATAAATGGTAGAGGGAGAAAGACGGGTTGGAAACATGTCAATTAATTTTCTCATGCGATTACATGCATTTGCATGCAACTATGTTATTGTGCATGCATGCAATTTATTTATCTCGTGTAATTGTATGATCTATTCATGATCTATTTGTATAATTGAGTAATAGATGTTATATATGTGAGCATACCCATAGAGGTGGAGTACAATGTGAGTGCAAGCTTCTGCAAGGAGCAGAGAGAAGAGTGTGTGAGGATAGCATAATTGTATTCTTATAAAAACTATTGTAATTCTCCCTTGAATAATAAGAATTCCGGTAATAAGAAAAAGTAACACTTCTTCTTGGCAAGTCTAGACTCGACCTACAAAGGCGACCTCTCATATCTGGCTGCCTTGATGGAACCCTCCCCGTTCACTCCAATTTTCAAATCTGAAAATGACACTCTAGAGATGATTCATAGATGGACTATAGAGAGGAACAAATCACTGACAAAAGAAAGCGATGCGTGCCAATCGATGATTTATATAGATGGACTATAGAAAGGAACAAATCACTGGCAAGAGCAAACGCTATCTGCCAATCGTTGCACAAATGTGAGAAACCGACCATTATTATTGTGGCAATGGAACGAATAATGTGTTGCATCTCTATTGAAACGAGATCTCTCATGAAAAATAAGTTTTGGCCAAGATTGGAACCGGTGACCAAAGCTCGACTCTCCAAACAAGAAATACTTAAAGCTCCTCCGCCATTGAAGCCGTTCAGAATGAAAAACCCGAGATAATCTCTCCGGGATTTCAAATACAACATGAAAATATTGACTCCATAAGGGCCCTTGGAACGCCTTTAACATCATAAGCCAAGAGATCTGATTTCCTTACGAATTTGACACCTCATCCATCGCATGCAGTGCCTATGCCTTACATGATCAGATGTGCAAACACCGCTGGAAAATTAATTGCTACAAAACGACGAGTTGAATGCTGGCCACTATGAAGCAAATCGCATGCTGATCATTAATGTTCTCTGCAAATTTTGTCCCGATCGAATATTTGTGCTCAGACGACATAATCCACCGGAGCAATTTCCTTGGAAAATCGCAGGTTGTAAAGAGAACAACTGGATGTAAAGAGAACCAACGTAGATTACAAACCCTAACAATGGCAAAGAAAAAGAGGAAACCCCTACAGCTTCATGCCCTGAAAAAGGACAGAAGAGGAGAATATCTCAAGAGGAAACTCCATGGAATATTTAGCAGGCTGAGGTTGAGAAACACCGCGCACTCACAAAGAAATGTGACCTGCGACCGCGAATGGGGGGTTCCAAAGTAGCTATCGAATCGAATAGAACGAAGCTCAAATCTCCCTGATAGTTGATAGATCTTGAACCACAAGATCCAAAATGCAGAGATCCCCCAATCAGATAAAAAACAATGGCCGTGTAACACAATCTGGACATAAAATAATGTTTAATCAATATCTAAGGCCACAAATACAGGTCAGATCGCACCATCTAGAGGTGATGAAATATCCATGGGTTTGGAAGCGACGGAATAGAAAAAAGCAGCTGGTAATTGAGTGGCGATGACACTAGTAAGAGAAACAATGTCTCACAACAAACGGTCTTGAGGTGGCTGTAAAAAAGATCTCAGTTCTGAGTGCTGGTGTAGATACCTCCACGCAGATGCATGTCGTCAGATAATTGCGCCTGTAGAATAACTACTTCACATCCATTCTAATGGTGATATCACGATGAATGATTCCCACAAAGCCAAACACAAACACAACTATTAATTTTTTATTTTCCAACAGTTGTTTCTTGCGCCCTTAGCTTTCTTTCTTCCCGTCTGTCAGAATTGCAGTTAGAACAAGTCGATCAAACACGACTTCGATCAGAGGTAACGTGTAGATGCATTGGAAGGCACTCGAGACACTACCGAGCCCACAAACCAAAAATCACACTACTCTCTCGCCTACTGGAATTCCTTTACGCAGGCTTTCATTTCTTTTTCAAGGTCCCCATTTCTCTTCCAAGGTCTCGCAGGCTTTCTCTCTCCTACTGGAATTCCTTTACGCAGGATTTCATTTCTCTTCCAAGGTCCCTGGGCCCCCCATGAGGGAGTTGGCCTCGCAACGGTTTTTCATTTCTCTTCCAAGGTATCTGGGACTCCCATGAGGAGGGAGTTGTGCCCGGTCCTAATCTGATACCATATTGAGAAATACCAAAGTAGGTATTATTATGCATAAACCAAAAATATGTGTGAGCGCTCTTTTCATTAAACAAAGAAAATTGAGTACATATAAATACAGAAGCTTTGTCTCAATCTTACTGGGATACCATATTGAGAAATGCGAGAGTAGGTATTACTATGCACAAACCAAAAAAGTCTTCATTAAACAAAGAAAATTGAGTACATATAAATACACAAGCTTTCCTTCAAGATAAGAGAGCTATCTTGATTTACATAGAAAATACAATTGCACACAAAACTTGTTTTTCATTACGTATACACACAATATAAATACATTTATGGATGTCAGATCCAACTTATTCTAAACCTCAACAAGTTTGTTGAGAGAACATCTAAACAAACTCAAATAGACTCCAACTAATTACTAATGTAAGCATTATTTCCAATACCCTCCCTTAATGCTTACATTACACTCATTACAACATTGATCACAATTACATAACGCTCTTTACAAAAATTATGATACAAACTGCATTTATATAAGTCACATAATCTCATTGGTCTTCCTCATCACTTACACACACTCTGAACTTCCTGGTTTTCGCTCTTCTCTTCTTCACACTATCGAGCTTCCCATTTCATTCATTTAAAACATAAATGCCTCCAACCATCATTAACAAACTTCCAAGATCAACAATATTGACAAACTCGCTCGTTGGGGCTTCCGCGATAAAAGTTGTCAAGTAGTAAACCACTCTATGGACCTACCACCATTTGTTGGATATTTCTCTTTCGTCTATCTTCAGTTGCTAGGAAGGTGTTCTGGATTCTGAATGTGTTCAAAAGTTGATCATACAGCTTGACCTATCTAACACACAAGGATCTCATAAAAGGTAACTTGTAATGGATGCTCTTGAAGCCCGAAGCACAACAAGATCCATCAATTTTATAACATGTTTTAAACTTAACCAGACTAGTGACCATCTAGTGGCAAGGTCAGGCTTCCATACACACCAGCTTAAATTATGTTTACCATGTTCTATAATTGGTTTTGCATAGTATGATTTTAACAAACCCAAATACTACTTCAAACATACACTCATTACATTAATTAAGAAAATATCTACCACTAATTACTATTGTTGTTGATTTTGCATCATTGTTTCTATTGTTGTCCCATTGAATCAAACTGGACTCAGGAAGGTATAAGAAGAAGAAGTACCACTGCAACAATTGTTTTCCGAGTGCACCGTCGACTCATATAAAGGAATGCATTTTTGTTCCAATTAAAAATGAAGAAAAATGCAAATTCACTTGTACCAGTTGTTGCATATTTCGATGATGTTGATGATGAAAGAAATGAAGATTGACCGCCAATTATCCAATTGCTCACGTTGAATTCAGACTACTCCAATTCCATCTCATAAAAATTGAAAGCACAATTTTTAATTTTTATTGTTGCTTCCGAATGAATGTGAAAACAATGGCCCACACTATGTTGGAATAGACTCATTCATCAGCGAGATATATCAGCAACGAGACGAGGGAAATTAACAAGGATTTCTTCACCCCTTTCTTTCAATGTATTCCTTAGTTGTTCTTGTTTTTCCTTTCACGCGGCAACTATAACTCTAATTGGAAGCTGCATCGACCTTCTACCTGGTGGAATTATTCTTGGACGAGGGCTCTTAAATTTGTTGTCGGTGAATATATATAACTTGATTCTCTTTCAACCAACTCACGATTCAAATATTAAATATTAAATCATGGATCCTTTTCTTGTATCTTCATAGTTGTTGGGATTCTCTTTGTGACATCGGATCTATTGCACAATTACAAAAATATTCATGCTCAAACAAACACCCTGAAACTTACAAAACAATCTATTCTACTCGCATCTTTCAGGTCCCTCCCATAAGGGAGTTAAGTCGAGAACACTCGACTCTGATACCAACCTAGAAAACACAATTGCACACAAAACATGTTTTCCATTATAAATACACACAATATAAATACATTTATCGATTTGTTGTCAGATCTAATTTATTCTAAACCTAGACACACATTTGTTGAGAGAATCTCTCAACAAACTCAAATAGACTCCAACTAGTTACTAATGTAAGCATTATTTTTGTTAGCACATAAATTTCTCAAGGTCTTTAGAGTCGTGTTTCCTGCATAGGTCTGTAATTTTGCTTGTCTTCTCTCCCTATGCAGACCCGATTGTATTTTTCCTCGGCTTGTGGTTTTCCTTCTATTTGTCTTCATCTAGTTGATCGACCTGTTTTCCTTGCGAGATCGCCTGAAATCCATCTGTCATAAGCCTTTTCGTTTTCCCCAGGTCTGATGCATTTCTCCCTTTGCCTCTGTCACTGATCCTCTTATTCCCCCGAGCCTCTAGTCAGTTACCCAAGTGATCGTTCGCAGGCTGGAATTATGACCACCGAGAGCAGCACTTGAAGTGGTTTGATGTAAGATGAAAATCAAACAAACAAGTAGGTTCAGTCTTCAACGAAGGTAAGCGAGCACGGGAATCAGGGATTCAAAATGTTGTAAAACTATTCATTAAGAATTGTGAAGTCCTGATTCGTGAAAAGGTAAATCTGGGTCGTTCAATCATGAAGAGTTGAGGGCCATTGATGTAACATTGGTGAATTTCAGAGGTTCGGGAATCCAGAGTTTGGGGTTCTCATCCTAAAGGTGCATCCATAGCTCGAAGTCCCGAGACCTGAAGTGTCGATGTGATCGTGATCGTCGATCAAGCAAGAGAGCCAGACCATTGGATCAACGTTTTGCTGACTTGCAGAAGGGAGCAGTCAACTAGGCGAGTTATGGGAACTCGCGAAGCACAAGATAATGAAATGATCAGGACTGTCCATTCCAAAGGGGCACATGGCACAAGATCCGAGCAGTCGTGACTTCGCAACTTGGAAGTTTAAGAAAGGAATGGAGTGACAACTCCTTATATGTGAAATCCCAAAATTCTGTTTTAAGCGTGAGGTCACAACCTGCAGTGATGTAGGGCGATGAAAGGGTGCTGCGTAGAGGATCAAAGTGCTCGAGTGGTCACAAAGAAAAATCCTTACAACCTCAAGGAGCCAATTTTGACTGGAAGGGATTACGAGCCTGACTGGAACATTCTCGAGTATCAACCTCCTTCTTGATGTCGATACGGGAAGTTAATGGAAATAGGGGGAGGTAGTTAAACCTCATTTCACCCCATAAATGGAAGACATGGAGGTTCTGGAGTAGTCGGCCTCTAGTACCCCTATGGATAAATTCCCCTGCTAGAGCCATACCGATCTAAGATCGCGTGTGACAGAAGAATGCATGTACAGTCTGACAGGACAATAAGAAGACATGAAGCCTTGACTACAGTGACCAGAGCCCGTTTCTGCAAGGGGCGAGTTGTTTTGAGTATATATACTAAGTTTTTATATTTTGTAAAGGTCGATGGTAGAGCAAATATCCCGTATTGTAAAGTTTTAATGAACATTCTAGTTCTCTCGTTATGTATATGCATTTGAGACATCTTGTTTAATGACAGTCATCTTTCTTACTCCCTCTTGTTTCCCTCTGATGCTGAAAGAGTTCATGGTTGAATGATTCACTTGAATTATTGTGACTGCATTATGATGAAAGTTTGATTATAGTGTTGTTATAGTTCCTCTCAGTTTCTGTGAGATTTAAATACAAGAAGTTCTTGTGTTTAAATTGTTCCTCCTTGGGCATCCGAAAGACTTGATGTCCTTGGAAGACCTCTACATTTTTGCATCGAAGTCTTCCTCCTACTCACCCTTACTACAACTTACTGTCTGATGTTAAATCAAGACCTCGCCTGCTAGTGCTTATCAGTCCATTTTTCTGAGTTAAGACGATATTTTCTTGAGACTGCGCCCATTTGACCCTTTTATAACCAATCTGTGACATAAACACTAATGGGTATCAGTCTTTGATCCGGATTATTTTCGGCACGAAATGAGAGCGGAGATATAACACATAAATGTTTATAAATATTGCAAGAGAGACAACAATATAACAAAGATATAGCGGAAATAAAACAAGAGTCACAGATATACAGTAATACACGATTTCTATTAATGAAATAAATGTACAGA
>JASDQU010219927.1:0-11294 GCA_032191745.1 Picea mariana
TATGGACACACACCAGCAGTTACGGGAGTGAAATTCCACCTATTCTAGTCTCTCAGGAAGTTACGGGAGTGAACTGCCACCTAGTTGAGTTAACTAGTCAACTAGTCTTCAGTTAACTGACTGAACAGAGAGTAGTGAGGAGTTAACTCAGGGAATCAAGGCTAATGCGCCACTCTGGTGATGATACCAAGGTAATGTTGAATTAGCATGGTGATGATCCCAATGTTGCATGGTGATGATCCAATGCAACATATAAACTCAACTCAACTAGTCAAACTAAAGTGTCAACTGAAAGAAAATATTCTCCAGGTGGAATATTCTCTCCTAAAATATAGGAGACTGGATAATGACTAATTATGATTAATAAAAAAGTAAAAACCTTAGGAAAAATAAATCCTAGGTGTGTGTGAAGTAACTCCAACAATAAGGTTGATAAATATTACTGCAGAAACTTACTTGTAACATCCTTACATTGTTGCTAAAGTCCCATGCTTTCTTCTTGAGGTAAACTAGTTATTTGCTAGCTTGTCTCATATATCTTTCAATAGTCTTATAGAAACTTATTTGCAGCATCTTTATTCATCTCCATTGTTGATATAGATTGTTATTAACTGTTGCGATTAGGGACAACAAGCTTATCTTTCTTGTCCACCTAATATACTATATGCAAGTGTGGTTGTTCTTGTGTCTCGTGCAGGTACAAACACTTATGTAGGTATTCAAAGACTTGGCAATCTTAAACCACCTGAAGACAAGTCATTAAATCCATGTTTCTCTTCAATCATTGGCCTTTAGGAGGATACTTTTCTTCCTTCCCTTCCATACGGCTCAACCCCCCAGGGTCACCGGAATTGCCTCCCTAGAGTGACCTAGTCACCCTTGAAGAGTGGGACCTATATCGAGGTGACATTGGGTATAGTGTCCCTTAGTTGTTGCCATGTGGTGGTTGGGTCGGGATTTTCCCAACCAACAACTTGTGCGATAACATTTTGGCATCATTGTCGGGGAGGATTTTGAATCCTCTTCCAAACCCTAACGACACTCCAACAAGCTATTCCAAAGCCTTTTACCTAGCTTTATTGGCAACTCCACCCAAGGGACATTCCCTTTTCCCCTTTTTTGATGAGCTCTTATTGAAGCTCATCTGGCGACTCCACCTTCCTAGAACCCACCTTTCATTGCTTCCTCTTTCCACCCTTTGACCAACCTTGAGCTCATATGGAAATTCCATTGAGGTACTACCCTAAGTAATGACACCATGGTCTCACAAGATTTACCACGGGCATTCCATAAGGTTTATCCCTCCTTTGATGTTCAGGATATCACTGGGTATCCAAATCATTCCTCCCCAGAGTGGAGGGAATGTTTCCCTAAATTTAATGGCGATCCAGCTCTAGCAATCACCCATGTCGTCAATTATATGAAGTATGCTTCAAGCCTAGATGCACTACATGAGGACGTGCTTATGAATATTTTTGTATCTTCACTGGAATCAAGTCAAAGGAATTTTCTTTTACATTCATGTAATCCAAAGAGAATCCCTTCTTCTACCAAGCTCATTGAATAATTTCGCAAGCATTGTCGGCCAACTACCTAGAATTTGCTAGATACTTTCCAAGAGATCAAAGACGTTCTTTGCAAAGAAGGTTTTCATGTAGATAAGGATGAAGAAAAGCTTGAAGAAGATCCTGATTAAGAATATCCGGATGAGACATATGATGAAGATGAAGTATATGCCCTTCCACTTAACGAGGACATCTAGATCTCTGCTTCTCCTACACATCAAGAATAGAACATGATGAGTTATAATCTTTCTGAAAACTCGAATGATGCTTTGTTCCATGACTTTGGAAATGAAGGAAACTGCCAAAAGGATCTCGATGAAGTTTCTCTTGCAGAAGGCCTGAATGAGACATTGTTATATGATTTCCCTTTCGAAGAAAATGAAGTTCCCCAGTCTTGTGAAGAAGTAATCAGCTCCTATGATGTTGATGAATTCGTGAAACAACCCTCAGATATCGTTGACAACCACATTGATGATTTCATACATGTTGGGAGATGTAGATGGGATATCATTTGCTTCATTATTGATAGAGATCCATGTTATAGCACAAGTTGTAGGTTCGGCAAAGCTCGACCCAACCACAAAAACATGTGCTACAACTTGGGAATCCTACACCTAATGTCACCTCGATGTAGGTATCGCACTTCAAGGGTGACTAGGTCACTCTAGGGAGGCGATCCTGGTGACCCTAGGGGGAATGAGAAGGATGAAGGGAAGTGTAAGGAGAAGTCCCCCGAAAGCTCAACTGATGGAAGAAATGATTGGTTGAAAATGGTAAGTGAAGAGAGGTAAATGGATACCAAGTAAAGAGATAGTTGTCGGTGCACCTGTACCTGCCCGAGACACAAGAAAAGACACTTTTGCAACCAGGTATAGTAATGGATCAGCAAGTTAAGATTTTTTTCCCTAAAATATAGTAGCATAAAAGTTAGTAAATCAACAATATATTACATCCAAATCAGCAAGTAAAATGTCTATATTAGTTAGCAATGTCAGCAAAAAAACTAGTAACCAATGTGGACCGAAAATAGCACTTCAAGACTAAATAAAGATGGTTGCCATAAAAGTAAATTTTTGCAAAAGTATATCATCCTTATGGCTGTAGCATTCAATTAAGTACAACAACAAATCTGGCCATCAAAAAGTGTCAAAAGCTAGCCCAATAGGGGAAAAACGTCACTCCCTAGGGGCTTGTCGTCACATTTGAGGGGCATATGGTGGTTAATGGTGAATCAGAGCATGACACATGGCATTTTGAGGTGGAGAGGTTTCGAATGATTTCCATATGGCCTTTGGAGGCCCTATTTTTCATCCCAGTTCCAACAAATTTCTCAATTTGCCAAAGTGTCCTCCTTCAAGCAATGACATCACCTTTGTTTTAGGGTTTTCTTTGTGCAAAAGCGAAATTAAAGAGAATTTTTAAATATTATATTTGTAAAGAGGCAAGATTAGGGTTGTTGACCCCTAATCTTGTGTTTTCCCTAATATTGTGTGGACAAACTATGTTAGCTACATTTTCTATAAATAGAGATCATAAGATCTCATTTTGATGATATAACTCTCCCTCTTGTGAGAGGACTTGGTCAGAAATTTTCGGCTATCTTGGCTTTTTCATCTCTTTTGCACTTGTTTATGGCTATACTTATGAATGGTTGATGGAAAAAGTGATGTGCTAGCCTTCTAAGGCTTATCTATTGCTATTATGGTGGATTATCTTGGCATTTTTCCTTGAATTGGTATGGTTTTTACTTTCTTGCTATCATTTGTTCCAAGTCAAGGTTATTTTGCTAGGAACTAGGTGGGAAGTATAAGGGCATACACCTCCACCATAGTATTCATCATTTTATGCTTCATCTCATTGATATTACTAGGGTTTGCTAAGATAAGTATAAGGGCATACACCCTCTTAGCTTAAACCCTAGCTAGAGAAACCTACCTTGGGAAGTAAAAGGGCTTACACCCCCAAGGAGGCAGTTTCTCTAGCTCTTGTTTATTTGACTCCATTAACCCAATAGTAAAGGCACTAGTCATATTTTTTTTCATTGGAGATATAAAATTATTTCCTTGGGAAATGTAATTTTTGACCCCTTGAAAGTTTTATTGCTTGAAGTTGATTTGCCTCATTGAGAGGAGTCTTCCCTCACTAAGGTGTCCCCTCTCTCCCAATACTCTAATTGTTGTTATAAACTTTAACCTACAGCCATTAGGGATATATAACCCTAGCTACTAACACTCTCATAACTCCTAAACTAACCCTAGACTAGCTCTCTAATTTTCTTCACTTACTCTACTAACTAGGGTGCATCTTTTGGGCTAGTTCTTGGCACTTTTGTGTGGTTGATTTTTCTACTGCATACCATTGAATTCTACAGCCATAAGTCTGCAATTTTCTACAGAAATACATATTTACAATAGACATTTTCTCTTGCTTCTTAAGTGCCACTTTTTTAGCCTATATTCATTTGCTAATCTGGATGTTGATTTACTTAACTAGTTTAGACCTTTGTATGTTGATTTAGATGTTTTATTTAATGATATAAATTGTTATATATTGTTGCAAATTAGGGATAACAAGCTTAACTTGTTGATCCAACTAACATATTGTTGATTTTTCAATAAGCTAGGATTAAGCATGAAGTTCATTCCATTTTTAGCATTTTACTTAAACCATAAACAATTTGTTGCAGCAACCAAGATCACAAGAAGAAACACCATGCACAAGTACACAAGAAGTATCCTGGGAAAACCTTCTCAACAAGGGAAAAAAACTCAGCCAATCCTTTGCTATATTCTTCAAGAGAAAGACCTCCCACACCATAAACCTAGCACACAAAAGGGTGCTCACAAACCCTAGAAGACTAGCGCCCAAGAGAGGTGCGCACTTTTCCCAAGAACAAGTGTTTGCTGAAATTTCCAAACTCACACTTGTGATATGATTCCTCAATGGGGAATTTTCCCTTTATTTATATTAGACTGAATCTGTCAACAGTAGTGTCTATTGGCACAACAGGGCCGACCTCAATAACTTATAATATAATTAATAATTACCATATTAATTATCCTTTACATTAATTATCTTTCACTTTATGGTGGGGACGACCTGTACCCTTTACATCACAAATAGAGTTACAGGTAAGTCTGACTCTTGTACAATATAGCAAGGGATCTCATACACCCACTAGTGCTCAGCCACGGGCACATCCAACTCAACAAATCTTCTTTCTCACTACGTTACACAGAAGAATCATTTGGAGTATCACATCATCTCAACTCTCTTCACATAGGAGGCCAATACATCGTTTCATCTCTATCTCAGAATGATGCACCCAACTCATGGGATTCCCTACATAGGGGCACACAACATTCCATCTCCGTCTCAGAGAGGAACCACACACCCAGCTCATGGGCTTCACCACCTCACACACAGGCACAACATTCCATCTTCGTCTCAGAGAGGAACCACACACCCATCTCATGGGCACACCCAACTCATGGGCTCTCTCTCAAGTTGACTCACTCAGTTTGTGTCCTGGAGGATGTCTCACGCAGTTGTAATCATCAACACATATATCATTGCAAAGTGTCTTTTCTTGTGTCTCAGGCAGGTACAATCATCCGAAGAAATACTATACCTGTGGGGAAGCAATTACTTGACTTGCAAGGCATCTCTCCCTACCTTTTATTCCACTTATAATTGACCTCTAGGGGCTTCACTTCCATTTCTCTCCATCTCATCTCAATCCCCCTAGGGTCACTGGGATCGCCTCCCTAGAGTGACCTAGTCACCCTAGAAGTGTGGGACCTACATCGAGGTGACATTGGATGTAGGATTCCCAAGTTGTAGAATTTTCTTTTTGGTTGGGTCAGGCCTTGCCCAACCTACAACTTGCGCTATAACAATCTCATCTATGGCATTGAGGGAAGATCTCAAGCAGAGGGGGTTGAAGTGTCATCTTCAGAGGACTGGTCTCCATGCATGTATGATTCAGATGTTTGGAATCCTGGTGATGATATGGTTACATATTTGTTCTGCCCCTTCGAGGATGACTTATCGCAACATACTCAGGTTGATCTTCGGTCTTCCCTTGATATGTACCCTTTTGGTGATGCACATTTGTTCTATGAGGATTTTCAACGGTTGTGCTCAAATGTTGATAGACACCAGGTAATGGCTATCCTGGGGCACTCTAAAGTCCACACTACCAAACGAAAGTACTTTCATATTGAGACTTTTGGTGGGGATTTGCAGATAAAGAACCGACATTTCTTGAATCCAAGGGAGGAGTTTTTCTCTAGACATGAGGTTGTGAGGAGGTAATCTATGTGTGGACATGTTACCCCCTCTCACCTAGGGGTAACTAGAGTAGATCATGTCTCATGGATCACAATGAAGATAGTGATCCCGATAATGATGATGATCAACATTCTCCACAACCAACACCCCCCCAGATGCCTCACTCCTCATCAACATAGCTCATCACACTTGATGAACATGGTTCATTGGAAGATGGTGGTCCAACACATTATGAGGTACATTAGTCATTGTTTCACATAAAGTGTCATATTTAATGCATTTGGCACGTGAGTGAGGATCATGGGTTGAAGTTGGATAACAAATCATAATCTTAGAAGTTATGCTCTTTTCCTTGTTTCACCTTGGTGGTCATCATTAGTGTCTTAGTCCCATGTTGTCACTCTTGGGGAATAGGGATACTACTGGGAGGCTTTGATAAAGGTAATGTATTGTTCCCCCCCATACTTAACACTTTCCATCATGGGGCTTTCTGTAGTGAAATAAACTTTGGTATTGTTGCCGTCCTAATACACACTTGCAGACACGAGCAAAGTCCATCTCACTTAGTGTGTTCTTGGAGGCACAATGCACACTGTCACCTTGACGAGAACCTCTTCCTTCTAGGCTTACTCCTAGGGAAGCCAAGGGGGGTAGACCCTAGTTACTAGATGTGATTTAAATTTGAAGTTCTAGGAGTTAGTTTTAATTTGTTAAAGTTTGAAGGGGAAGACTAACCTAGGATGCTAAGGCAGCAAATGCAAAGTGCAAGACTACTTAGAATGTCAATCAAAACCTTTTCCCTAAGTCAACTAAGACTAGTGCCTAGAGATTGGGCAAGGGGTCAACTATGTTTAAGAGAGTTTGAGTTACAAAATGATTACAAGAATGACTAAGTACAAGTACTCCACAACAAAATAGCTACAAGTACTTACAATAATAAATGGAAGATATTACACAGTTATGAACAATATACTAGATATACACAAGATACAAATAGACAAAATTACACAAGTGTTTTAGTGTGAGAGTTGAGAGATATCCAAAACATTGAGATCATTCCCATAAAGCCAAGCATGCCCCAATAAGAATTGAACTGTTTTTCAATGGCAACCATAAAAAGCACTCAAGACTCAAGGAAAATGATGCTTCCAAATGGAATGCACAACTTTTTCTTGAATCACACCACAAAGAGCATAAATTGAAAGATATAAAATACTTGGAAAATAAATGCTCAAACCAAACTCAAAAGATCTAACACTCAGATAATAAAACCACAAGATTGCATAACAGATTGAAAGATAAATGTGCTTGCAACTAAAGCCTATGCAACCATAAGATGTAACCAATGTGAGGATTGACTAAGAGACTAAGTGGTTAAAAGTTGCTTAAAGATTTTACAGATTTGATTACCCTCCTAACTAAGTGTCAAATCTTACTCCTCCTCCTCCTATTGTCAAATAACTGTCGGATGCTGAGGATAGTAAGGCAACAAGGCCCACCCTATCTTTCACGATCAGCCCTAAAGAATGAGTACTTCCCGGAAATGACACATCATGTGCGCCGTGAGACAGTCCCCTACCTACACCTTCCGTTGTTTTCCTCAAACCCATTTTAGATGGTGAAGATGGTGGAATTAGGCGTCCTGGTTGGTCTAAAGTGTTATTATGACTTAGGAACAAGTCTTAAGGTGTGTTATGAGTATTTTAGAGAAGTTTTAGATGCCCAAAAATATAGATTAATGCCCAAAACCGAAACTTAAATAACTGTTGTGAATGTGTTATAGATTATGAAATTGCAACATGTAAACACATATGAACTTGTAAATAGAATCTAAAAATGGAGAACATTCACATCATCATTTGTTAACCCATAACATGTGCAAGATATACGAAAGGATGCTTATGGACAAGGCAAGAACAACTTGCCAATAACTACAACAAAATGTAAGATTATCACTACTTAGCTATGTGTTTATTTCATGAAAGAGACGTGCCAAGTAAAGATAGAAGCTTGCTGAAAGAAAACATGTGTTCCAACACCAATTATTTGCCCAAGAGTGCTTGCAAACTTATAATAAAATAAGATATTGAAACATGTGAAGCTTGCACAAAATAAAGGATTGCTCTAAGATATACTACTTGACCATGTATATATTTTGCATTAAGAGATGTACTATGGACTAAGATATAAGAAACTTAAAGCAAGTAAGAGATTTGTGCCTCAAGGGCTTAAGCTATGTCCTAGTGAATGTATGACATATACCATGAGAATATTTCCAATCACATAACCATTAGCACAAGATCATCACATCACTAATCTAGCCATACGATATTGGGGAGTTTCTCTCCCAAGGTGTAGGCAACTTATTAGGAAATACTTTGAAAAGAATCAAGAAAACCACTCACAATGGCACAAGGTGGAGGCAAGCCTACCAATATTGTGTCAAAGAGGGTTGTAAATAAAAACTAACAATTACTTATTAGAACAAGCTAGTCACACAACCTTGTCCTAATGACAAGTGGTGCAAGAAATAAAAAATGTTGCAATAAATTTGTATCTTAGCCCAACGATTTTGGGGGGTTGGCTGAGCCAATCACTCTCCCAAGGTGTAGGAACTAGCTAATTGCAGAAAATAAATTACAATGAAATACAATGGCTGAAAATACACAAGAGAATGCAAGCCTCAAGGGAAACTTCCTGGGGGCTTGCTACAATACTAGAAAAGGCAAAGAAAGAGGAGAGACTTGTTATCCAACTAATGGAGCAACTCCTAAGGTGTTGTATGGGTGAATTTATGCGGCATATCCCTTTGTTTCTGGTAAGAACCTGCAAAAACCAACAAGCAAATGCTTGCTGGAAATGTTGCACAACACAACAAAGTTAAGAAATAATTATGTTTTTTACACAAAATTTTTTCACATAAAAATCTTCAAATGAAAGTAAAAATATTTGACCTATCTAAGATGGTTAGTAAACTGAAATGTAAATGAAATGAGTGCAGAAATATAGAACTAAGTAAGCTAGGAGTTTGAGAAGGCTTTGAGGAAAGACTCCTTCTTGAGGCTTTCCAAACAATCCCTTGAAGTAAACCTGCAAGACTCAAGACAAATTGTGAAGCATGGAAGTAGATAATATGTGTAGATAAACTAACAATCTGAAATAATTTAAACAACTAGTTATCCAACATAAATAAATCGGCAAGAATATTCTTTGTTAATCTACCCAAATAAACTACTTTACTCAAGATCTACTCAACATTACACAATAAACTCAAATATCACAATGTCACCTCATATGATATAATGCAACCAGAATACTCTTGGTGATACCAAATCCTCCAAAGCTTTATTAATCCAATGTGAGAGTGTTGCAGAAACAAGTTGCTCCAAGACTCTCAAGAGCAAATGAAGTGAAATGCAAGATGGCAAGAGCAAGAGAGTGGGGCGAAATTTCAGTAGAGTAACCTTAGCTCAAATAATGGTGAGCGAATGAGTGAGGAGAGGCTCTATTTATAGCTCAAGAGTCAAAGTGACCCCTCTTGGATGATAGCCATGTATCAATAACCAAGCAAGGGAAAGAATCTCAAGGAGGGGGGNCCACTTTGGGTTTGGGTGAAGATTGGTGACATGGATGAGTGAGTTGGCAAGTGTGGACCATGTAATAGTGATCTGGGAGGCTAGGAAGGGTGCACCTCATGAGGGAGGGGCCCACAAGTCAAATAAACCCAAGTTAAAACGTTTTTTCATGGTGGTGGGGCGCAAATCCCCCTAAGGGCGTGGGTGTTTTAGCAAGTGAGTGATTGAGGGGGTGTGAAATGGTTAGGAGGTGGGTTGGGTAGGTTAGGAAAGACCTATCCTACCCTTTTCCATCAATACATTCCCCCATTAACTCAAAAATTACAAAAAATGACATTTCGGCAATGTCATACTTAACAATTAAAATTGTTGTTTTAACTGACTGACACTCCGGGTGGACAAACACCGCTAAGTTTGTCCGACTGAGTTGAAACTTGGTCCAAGGGTGTAGGGGGTGCATTTCCATTTTATTTGAGCACAAATACGCCTATCAAAAACCCAAAGACCTAGTTTTTACAATAATTGCTCAAAAACAATTAATTAATTAAATAATTAAAATCCCAACCTTAGGAAAATTAATTAAATTTAATTAATTAAAAAAAAAACCTATCTAGACTCGACGAAATTCCGCGAAACTTTCTATGATGTCTTGCATGGTCAATTACATCATTCCTAAACAATAGCTACCAGAGGATGAGACCATTAGAACATCGTTCACCACTTTGGAGGAATTATTGCAGGTGTGAGGGAAAAACTCAAGGGAAATCAACCAGGCTGAAAAGCCCAATTGATGACCTAAGGATAAAAAACCCTCGATCAAAATAACTCTCCTAATGAAAAAATCCCAAGGTACCTGACTTAACTATGATCCATGCAGACCTATTATATTATTAACCCACACAGGGGTGCGGAAATTCTGTTTACAAAAATTTGTGTTGGAGACATAAATTGCCTAGTAGAACCAAACTGTCTTTGACATATTTGCATCTGATGATGCATACTTCATGGCACATGGAGTTGACCCCCTAGTTGAATAGGCAGTCAACAGGTATCATTGTTACATGCACACCAAAAAGGGTCGTGGTTCATCCTCCTATGAGTAGAAGGGATAGAATTTCGAGGTTGATGCAGTTGCTATAAAAAAATAGATAAAGAAATAATGTTATAAAATAAAGAAAGAAATGTGGGATAATGAATGGCCAACTTTAAAATCCAAAGGCCAGCTTGAGCTCTGCTCCCTCGCAATGAGATGATCACTCCTAGTCCTAATGCACTAAATGCATATCAAAATGAAAAGAGTTAATCCCAACAAAAAAGACAAGAAAGAATAAAATCATAGTTACCAACTTAACAAGAAGTCTACAGATTTATCGTTTTTTGGCGGGTCAAGTTTTCTACCGCGTTTTTAAAAATGGTGCTACCTATTAGCACTAGGAATCACCCTCAGACTGTAATGAGAATAAGCCCAGTACCCATCAGTTTATATAGTAACTGTAAATGAGTTTTAGGTGGTCAAATGGAGAAGACTCAATAATAATAACGTTATAACTCAGAAATCTGGACTAGCATGCATAAGTAATTGAGGTCTAGAATCAACTTCAGTCAGTAAGTTGGAGTAAAGGTGAATAGAGGGAAGACTTTGGTGAGGAGAGTGTAGAGGTCTGTTGCGGACATCAGGTCTTCCAGCAGCCTAAGGAGGAAAAACTTAAATTCAAGATCGTCTTGAATTCAAATCTCAAAGAAACTAAAAGAAATTATAACAACACTATAATACAACATTCATCATAATACAGTCATAACAATCCATGTGAATCAGTCGATCATGAACTCTCTCAGTATCAAAGGCAAATAAGATGGAGTA
>JASDQU010219928.1:2177-17872 GCA_032191745.1 Picea mariana
CTGATAGAGGCACAGTAGAAACTATGTGGATGGACTGTAATGCCTGTTGTACTCCTTGGAGATCGTCCTTAATGTGACTGAACACCTCCTCCTGCTTAGATTCTTGCTTCTCTACTATCTCCAACGAACCATCGTTTAGTGTTGCGACGATGAATTCAAAGTCATCTGAGGTGAGGGTGGTCTCAAATTTAGTCCTGGTTTCTTTCATTTTCTTCCAGGATGAGGGTTTCAGTGGGGAAACCTTTCTTTTATTTAAGGGGTCCTCCTCATATCTAGGCAATGTAAACTTTCCTTTCTTCTGTTCAACTTCTACACCATCTATCTCTCTGCCATCTCCTCCTTTCCTTGTTGAGATGGAAGTGGTCTTCATGGATGCACTATCTAAATCATGGACCTCTTCGGTATTCTTTATCTTTCTAGGTCTAGGTGTACAATGCGTTTCTTCTGGACTGTCTATGTTAGACATCTCCGCAGGGTCTACTGGAATGAGGAGGTCTACCGACCAGTCCTTGGTGATCTCCTCCAAGTCAGCCTTCATCATCTTTTAGTAAGACTGCAATTATTTATTGTGTTCATCATCTCGCGTTGTGATATAGATGAAATGGGCACCGAACTTCATTAAAGGTATGAAACAATGGAGAGTGTTCAGGGTTATATGCAGCTAAGATGGGATGGTTTTCTTCAACTGGTTGTAATACGTATGGAACACGGCATTTGACTACCACTTTTTATTCATGTCTTTCGAGTAACATAGTGTATTGAACTTCATGGCCAGAGGTTCAAACGGCTTGATGTCTAGGAAGGTCGCACCTTTCGGCATCTCCCATGAAATGAAAGTGATCAGTATAAGAAGCCAGCTGAAGTGGAATTCGTATCTCTGATCTTGCGCTTCCTTGTAGTCCATTTCCAATTGTTTTTCCAGGTACCATGCCCAATTCATTTGAAGTCCTTCTGCGCACTTCCTTGTGAGGTCAACTATGAAACCAGTGACTTGGGTGGGTTGATTATTTCACACCAAATTTCCTGTGATCAATTGGTAGGTGAGGTGCACTGCACCGCTCTAGATAAAAGCTACCTTTTAGCCTCGCATGCCATTCTCGACATCTCTGTAGGTTTCTTTAATCTTCTTCACAAGAGCGCGATCCATGGCTTTTCCCAGGTAAAAATCCTGTGGGTCAGGGCCTTGTATGCTTAACCCTATGATCTGATTAATTAACATTGGATCCACTGTGATATGACAGTTTAACCATAAATATCCTCCATGGTAGCAAGACAATAGCAGTTTGATGCATTCGTTCACTTCTTGGTGCCCTCCGAAGTGAGGAATCTTCATGACATTGAGCAGTGTAGACTGTGCGAGGTTCATGGTCCATGACTGAGGAACGATCTTCGAGTTATTTCCTTTTGTACTGGTTAGATAATGATGTGGGGCAAGCATGTTATAGACCTTCCTTTCATCCAGGTTGAAGTCACTAAACTTCAATGCTGCAATTTTATCTTGGTCGGCGAAAACTACATGTATCCCCTTCGGGAGGTACACAGTGACCAAGGCATACTCAAAATATATGGGAACACTATCTCGATTGATTGCATCGCTCAAAGGTGGTAGATAGGTGGGTAGTATACTCTGGATTAACTTAGCATTTGCAAGATCATCCCTATTCTTAGCTCGCTTTTCATCTACTGGTTGGGATGGATCGGCTCGAGCAGTGGACAGAGAGGTCGACAATCCTCTCATCTAAGATGCTTGTACACCTGTAGACACTCCTCTCTTTGACATGACTCTTTTAGTCATCAATTCGAGGAGAAATTTCTTTACTAATTCTTCAACTGCGATGATCTCGACAGACATACACGCTCAGGATTGAAACTATCAAGGTCATGATAGAATTAGATACGACACTAGAAAAAACAATAGTAGCGCAATGATCACTATATACAATTATCTTAGTCTGTGGGCTTAAAATTCTCAGTTAGAAAAAGTTTTCTTCGTGCATGGTGCGACAGGATAAGTAGGGAACTCAACAATAGTTCGCTTGTAATGGGTATGAAGCCTCATTAACTCTTGTTCTGTTTGTTATGGTGCGGTCCAACGATCTGGTGTTGAGTTGTAAATTCTTTTTGACCTATTCGAAGCGATATTCGAATAGATATATCATCCCCAATGGCTATATTGCTTCACCCTGGCGAAGTACCATGTGTCGTTGTTCTGATATCCCGACGAAGTTCCAATTCTACAAATTTTCTTTCTGCAAATTTCCCTCTGGAATATTCTATAACTTTTCAATATTATCCCTCTTCTTACTTAGCTTTCTAGCCTTCTTTCCAATGAGCTTCGACTCAGTATGTCATTTTCCATTCTGATTCTTATCTTCTTTTAACATAGTCACTGCGTGTTGTTCAGATTATTTCCTAGGATTCAGGGGTAATACCTCTTATTTATATGGAGTAAGTACTCCAGTCTTTTGTGGGTCTTCTAGTGTTCTTGTAGCTTCGACATCAGAGTCTCTATTGTCAAATAGCTTCGATATGTTCTCCTGTTCTTCAATCAAGTGTGTGATCTTTCTGGTCATGAAATCTTTTAATTCTTGTTTCTTCTGCTCCAAAACTTCTTCTTCTTCCTTTTGTCTGGCTTGATCTCTGTCAATCCAAGGTTTTCCTATTAACATGGTAAACAGGGTGCGGTCCTCAATAAGTTGAATAATCTGAAAATATTCCTTTGTCGAAGTTCCATTGATGGTCATAAGTATCTGAGTGATCCTTCCACACAGGTTTACTAGTTTTCCTCTGAATAACCCTAGTCCTCCTAATGACGGAATCATAGCAGGCCTTCCTATAGCTTCCCAAGTTCTCCCTGTCATGATATTCACCTGTGTTTCCTCATCTAGAACATAGTCAATGTTGAAGTCTCCTATTCTTTCTTCAAGGTGTTCCTTGTCTTTAAAGATATTTAATAATCTAATATGTCGGTGGTCATTCAAGGCTTGTCTCATCTGTAGCAATACTTTCTCTAATTCTTCCTGGGGTTCTGCTATAGCCTCTGGAGCTGCCTTAGGGTTTTATTGATTCAGATTCATTCCTTCAAGCTTGGCAATCATTCTAGGGTAATCCAACACTTCATGGTCCATAGCTTTGCAACAAAAACAACTATGTTTTCTCCTAGGGAATTCTTTAGCAAGATGTCCTAGTTTTCTGCAATTGTAAGAGAGGGTTAATTCTCTCTTTCTTTTAAATGATCCCCGAACTCTTTTGTATTGTGCACTAGGATCATAGGAGTTAACTTGCAATAAATTATTTCTGGGATCCTGCATCCATTCGTTAGTCCAAACATTCTTTCTATGCATAGGTATAACATATCTTTCACTATTCTTATCAGATCTACTCATATGGAACCTTCTTTCATCTATTAATGCCATATTTTTTAAACTAGGACATACTCTATTAAACATACCTAGATCCATACTCTAGAAACAAAAATTTCCACTTATCTTACTTCTACAGAGCAAAAATATTCCAGATCTAAAAATTTTAACTATTCTTACCTTTATCAGAGCACAGAGCTTCCAGATCTTACCTCTTTTAATCATAAATTCTCACTTTTACCTTTCTTAGAGCATAGAGCTTTCAGATTTTACTTGTTTTAATACAAAATTCTCACTTTTACCTTTCTTAGAGAATAGAGCTCTATAAATCAAGTAGAATATTGTGTGCTAGGGCATAGATCTACGCACAGAGCTTCCACAATTTTAGGATGAATCTTTGCATAGAGATTTTTCTTGCTCAGTTCCTAGCAATCATAGTTTCAGGTCCCGACAATAGAACCATTTGTTGGCACAGGGGCAGACCCAGGGTTCAACGCTAGAAAAATGCACCAACAAAGCCCTAACTACCGACCCTTTCAGAAACACCTGCGAAGCAAATGAAATCTCACCCGAGGTAGACACAGGGGTGGTTTCCAGACTCAGGTGTCTACAACCTTAGTTGGGACACAGATATGTGATTGTACTACTTAATAAAGAACTTAACATCGTCAATTACTCAATATACAATCATTAATCACTTCGTTAATAAAATAGGGCTTCATAACATTCACACTGTTATAATGTACTTAAGCACTTAGCATCAATATATGGGTTAGATTTAGCAGATCAAGCACTAAGAATATTCATATGGATCAGATCTAATAGTCACACATATCATTAGCACTAAGCACAAGCAGATCTATCTAATCATCTTAAACCACTTAGCAAAAGAATACATAAACACATTAAGACAAGCACAAAGCAAGACAACACAACGTTTACATGGTTCACCCCCACCCCAGGGATACATCCACCAACTCTTCTTCTTTATTGTCTTCAGCTAATCAGTTACAAGCACAAAGCCATCAAAACCCTTACTTCGCACATGACAAAAGATCTGTGCATCTTGGTAGATCCTTCTTCCCTGCGTTACAACACTAAGCCTTCCTCAACTCTTACAACGACTTGCACATAGCTCTACAAGTCTCACACAGACACTTCAATCACATATATCTAGCACTTAGCTCATAAATCTACTGATCCGCTCTTTCTTACATTGCCTAGACATCTATTTATACTTTACAATCTAGGTGTAAGCATGAGTAAACCCATGGGCCAACATCCCATTCCCATTACATATTCCCCAAAACCCAAAAAGGCTCCAAAAGTGGGCCGAGATCCCATGATATCCACTTCGTCTTGCACTCCTCCTTTGATAGGCTGTCGAAGTCCCAAAATAGGTCACTATGACCAAGAATCTCCCAAAACTTGGTCAAGGGCCAACAACAATATGTACAAGTGTGTTTTATGAGTGATCTTTGTCTATTATTTATATCTTCATGTAGCCTTATACTTTCCTTATTTTCTGGCTTCTTCATTTAAAACAATTTCTTTTTGCAAAGAACTTTGACTCTTGGGGGCTTCTATAAGCCTCATGAGGGTTCTCCAACTTCACATGGTCATAACTCTCTAACCGTGAGGAGTTATGTGACGTTCCACATACCACCAGAAATGGCATGACAAGAACTATCCATATAGGATAGATTCACTCACAAATTAATTATCCTTCATCTCATTATTCCTCAAATAAGAATGGTTTTTCTCACTCCTCAAAGAATATTCCTGTGAGGGATTTCACCATAAGGGGACCACTTTGCAGTTCATCCATTTTTACTTCTTCTCAATGATGAAAAGACAATAATGAGTCATATTTACATCAAACAATATTGGGTCCATTACCCAAACCTTGTGCTACATGGATTTCTTCAAGGGTTGACATCAATGAAAACAACCTTGATCAACACACCCCTCGAACCTGTGACCTCCAACAAACCTTGTCGAACACGTGACCTCCAGGAAGGGGGGAGTGACTTGGCAGGGTCAGGCTACTAACCCACCCACGATGGTTCTTAACTCTTATGTTTTAAATTAATTAATTGAATTGCAATCAAAGTTTAGTCTACAGAGTAAAGGGCTGGGGCCTAGCCCCAGCCCCCGGTGCATATCACCATACAACCACACTATTGAACCATGACCCTTGCAATGGTTAGTTCTCAGCCCGCGGTTCTTGAAATCTTTCCATATGAAATTTGTGTTGGCATGCGGGAGTTAATTACGTGCATTGGTTAACACCCCGAGTTTAGCCCCAACGCTTTCACATGTGGCTCTACCACATGACCCCTTCGCTTAACCTTGGTGCGCGGTCTGTTACTTTGGTCTACAGGCCATGGTTCCAACACATAACATGCAACCATACCTTTAAAAGTTGGCGCGGGATGGGTTAACTCTATTCAACTTGAATATTTCCATGCACCCACCACTTGTCAGCACAACATTCACTCATGCAAATAGGCTCGGATTTGGTGTTGGGACGTGGCCACATGCACCCCATGCGACCAACACCTCCACCCAAGGGGGCACTAATCCTATTAATGATTTGACATTATACTTTGATTTACGGGATGCACATGCGTGCTAGGTTTTAGGCCTAGTAACGCTGCGGGAGCTAGCTTGGTCATTCACAAGTGTGTTTTGGCAAGTAGGTACAACAAGCTTGAAGGGAAAAACTTCCACGAGGTGTAACTTCTTCATTTTTTGGCCAAACCAGGTGCCAAAAAATCCCAACTAGGGTTTTTTGGATGTTCTGAAGCCATTGGAGCCATCTATTTCGAATTATGAGCACTGTAAGATCACTTTTTAAGACTAATCAAAATGATCCAAGGGAAGCTGGACCAGGAGATGTAGCCCAAGAGAGGGGTGAACTCCTTTATCATTTTTTGTGTTATGTGTTCATTATTGATGGTTTTATCTTTCTGATATGTTTCTCATGCTAAAGTAAAACTCAATGAGTTTATGTGTTAGTAATTGTTGTCCCTCGACCAAGTTTTGGGGAAACCTTGGTTAGATTTGGCCCAGTTTTGGACTTCGACACATTGGTCGAGGAAGGAGCAGCCAGGTGGAGCTGAGATCATGGATATCACTTATTTTTTGGGCTATGTGGACCTAGTAAGGGGTTATTTAGGGTTTTTTTAATGGGTTATGGGATGTCAGCCCATGGGGTTTTCCCATGTTTAGGTCTTATTGTAAGGATTTGTAAAAGTATAAATAAATAAGACTATATTGTAAAAGGGGGTTGGAGATAGATAAGTGCAAGTAGTTAGAGTTGCTTTGTGCAAGAGAATGTATGTGCATCAAGTCTTTGTTCTTGATAGAGATTTAGCTCCATTCCTTGATCTAGTTATTGGAAGGAGGATCTGGTGCTCAGTGCGCAGATCTACTCTCTGGTGTGAAGCTCGACTCTATGTCTTAGTGCACAGGAGTAACTGAATGTAAGAGATGGAAGAATAGTAAAGAGGCAAAGAAGTTGGTGGATGTAGCCCCACATTGTGGTGAACCACGTACATCTGGCGACTTATGGTTTTCTTTGTGCAATGATTATTTCTATTATGTTTTTCTTAGTGCTTAGATTATATATGTAATGGATATATAAATCATTCTTTAATTCTTTGCTTATGTTAAAATGCTAGATCTTATTCAGAGTGCTAATTGCTAAATTTTTAAGGTGCATAATATTTTTTTATTACTACGCTAGAACTATCTTAGATTATGTTCTGTGATGTCCATAAGGTTAATGAACCAATGTATGCCACTTCCTAAGTGTTAACAAAATACCCTGCAAAGTTTTATTCTCACAGATATGTGTCCCATCTTGGTTACAGACACCTGCATCCTGTAACCCCCCCCCCTTCTTCTACATTGGGTTAGACTTCGCCTACCTCACAGGTGTTGCCGAAAGGGTTGGTAGTCAAGGTTTTGTTGGTGCGCTATTAAGCCTTGAACCCTGGGTCTACCCTTGTGCCAAAAAATGGTTTCGCTACCAAATTGTGATTGCTAGGAACTGAAATAAAGAAAAAGAGAAGATATGTGCATAGATCTACTGCTAAAGTGTGTAGTACTCTACTTGACTTGCCAAGATTTGTGATAAGAAAGAAATCCAATTTGAAGAAAGAGGTAATATTTGAAAAGAGGTAAAACTTTGTGCTTTGACAAGAGTAAGATAAGTCAAAATTTTTGTTTTGAAAACATGAACCTAAGTATGTTTAATAGATTATGTCCTAGTCTCAAGGCTAGGGTGTAGCTGAAAGAAAGATTTTATTTGAGTAAATTTAATGGAAATGAAGAAAGATATGTTATTCCTATGCATAGAAAGAGTTCTTGGACTAATAAATGGATGAAGGAACCTAGAATGAATTTTTGCAGATTGTAGGTCCAACACTATGATCCTAGGGGAAGTGCACAATACAAAATAAGTTGGGGAACATTGGGAACATTTAAAAGAAAAAGAGGATAGTCATTGTGTTATAATTGCAGAAGACTGAGATATCTTTCTAAGGAATGACCTGGCACAGGTCCTATTTGTCTTTGTTGTAAGATTGTTGGTCATGAGGTTGAGTATTGTCCAAAGATGATTGCTAAAGTTGAACGAATGAACACGAGACAAGAAAACTATGAAGGAAGTAAAGAGACTAAGGGCATGTTAGAGAGTCATAAAGAGAAAGATTCAGATAAATTTCAGACTGCATTAGTACAATTGAAAGAAATTATGGATTTTCACAAAGATGCCAATTTACCAGAGATTCTGAAAGTAAAACAACACATAAGTGAAAGAATAGAAAACTTTGACATAGACTGTTTCTTGGATGAAGAAACACAAGTGAAAATTATGACAGAAGAAACCTGGAAAATTTTTGGAAAACCTATTGTGATACCTTTGTTGGGAAGGATAGGCTTGTTTAAGGGAAAGATGATAACCCTATGTGGAAGAGTTACTAATGTATCTATTATTGTTCATGGAACATTGACTGAAGAGGAATTTGAAGTCATTAAGTTTATTGGGGACAACACTCCTTTCCCACTTTTACTAGGTAAGCCTTGGATTGAGAAGGATCAGATTAGAAGAAAAGAAGAGGAAGAATCTACATAAAAGAAAAAGAAAAAACTAAGGGATTTCATAGCTAGGAAAATAGACTGACCAATAGAAGAATAAGAGGATAAGTCGAAGCAACAAAACAAAGTAACAACACAGGAGGGACATAAGGCAAGAGAATCAATTGTCAAGGTTAAAAGAATGAAGGAAGGCTTGAGGAACCTATTTATGCCCACTCAGGATATGTTAAGAAAAGGGATATTAACTTCGGACCCTTTGAGGGCACCTCAACAGTGTGAAGTCACTGCGCTAGGAGAAAATAAGAATAAGAATGGAAAGAGGATTCCATAAACACTTATAGAAACACATATCATAGGGAATAAGGAAAGGAATCACAATAAAAGGAAAGATAAGTTGGAAAATCTACAAGAATATACAAAGACCAGATAAAAGAATTCACAGAATGGAACCTCGTAGGAGGCAGGTTCACAGGATTTGAACCTCGCTGGAATAGTAGGACCGCATAGAATGGGACTTCACCATGATAAAGTTATATGACTATTGGAGGCACCCCAACTGTTAGAACGACACTCAAGAACGGTTAGAAAACACATTTATGGGCTGATGCACCACTTTTGGACATTGATATCACACCATAACGGACAGATTTTCATTGATGAAGGTATTTCCTAGTCGTTAGAAGATCCATTACAATAGCCCTCTTATTTAAATCGTCATTCATTGCCTCAGGACCACTTTTTTATACCTATGATTGACTGAGCTAAACAGAGAATTTTCCAAGTCTCAAGTTGTTTCATTTGAAACTAGACCCCGCCTGTCTATTTTCCTACCCCACTTGTTTGTTAAAAAATAGAATGTTGGGCGAACCTAGTGAATTAGAAACATTTTTCGAGACTATCCTTAAGAAGCTAATGGCTGAAAAACTGATATATGAAGGTGTCTAGGCATCGTCTACTAGGGGACTACAGGCTTCCCCTTCGACTGGATGTCGTTCTGGTCGTGTCAATATCATAATTGAATAGTGAAGTAAGCACTGTGACGATCTGGCTAATGCGAAGAAGATCCCATCGATACTACCAGAGTATATCCCACCTTTGGCTGGCGTTGTTAACTGTGATAGCATCCCCCAATACTTTGAGTACGTTGTGTTCACTACATACATTTCGAAAGGAATATGCATAGTCAAGATTCATTTAGGACAGATCCCGCTAGTGAAGAACATTGACTTCAACTTGGGAGACCAGAAGAACTACGCCATGTTGGTGCCCCACCGCTATCTCATGAAGACAACTAGAAATAAGCCTCGCCTCATCTCACAACCATCGATTAAGGAGTTGGCATAGTCCACCGTGCTGAATGTGATGAAGATCATGCATTTTTGCTGCCATTGGGAGGTTAACGCTTGCGTTAAAATCCTCCTGTCGTGCTATCATGGTGGATACCTGTGACCCAACCGAAGGATTACTGTGGATCTGACGTTGATCCACCAGATCACAAACTTAAGTGTGAAGGGTCCTAAACCTCAACAATTTTTTCTAGGGAAGGCTTCAGACTGTTCCTTGGCACAATGAATCAAGGAAGCTTATGGAGAATTCGAAAAAGGAAAGAGATATTAAAAGGTAGCCTCTATACAAGATGGCACAATGCACCTCTCTTGCAAAATCATAGCTGGAAAGCTTGTAAGGAAGAAGCATGCCACACAAGTCACCAGGTTCATGGTGGACCTCGCAGGAAAATGTGTGGAGGGCATGTAGATGAACTAGGCGAACTACCTCGTCAATGAGTCGGAGAAGGATTATCGCGAATCCCAGGACGTGGAATATGAACTCCATTACAGCTAGCTGATAATTTTGATCACATTTGTCACTTGGAAAATGACTGAAGGAACCACCTTCCTAGAGATTGAACCCTCGAAGCCATTGGCCACTCGCTTTTCTACCCTATGGTATACCAACGACAAGATGAAGTAGTGACAATCCAATGAATTGTTTCATGCATACTATCAGTAATTAAAGGTTGTCATTGAATCATTTCCATGCATGACACCACACACCCTACACCAGTACCGACCAATAGCAAAGTTTCATGTAGATCCGCATTTAATCTACATCACTACACATCGAGATGAGAACCATGAAGAGTTAAAGTCATACTACAAGCTAACAAATGAAGAAATGGAGAATATTACAAAGGAGTGACTGGAGGAATTTCTTGTACCTATCGTTGATGCAGAAATCTATGACACTGACACCATAGGAAGCCCCATAGTCACCCAAGTTGAGCATGTCGTACAATCCAATGGAATGAAGAAGAAGAAGAAGTAGAAGGAAGTCAGGATATAGAGAGTGATGAAGAGGACAACTCTTATGAAGATAACGGGTCTGGCTCACCAGGAGGAGGAGGAGAAGATGAAGGAGAAGGATAGGGAGGAGGAGATGAAAGAGAAGAAGAACAAGGAGGAGGCGAAGCTACACCACCGGAAGATCCCCTTGTTGGGACAGTCACACCATAGAAGAGGAATGCTTCTCCAAATAAACCCTCAAAAAGTAAGAATATGTGCGCTAATAATACCCAGTTGGAGGCCACTCTCACTGAGGATGATATCAGTTTGGTCTACAGAGCTATGGAGGATGATTCTGAGGACATCTTGCATAGATATGGAGAGAAGTAGGAGGATCTATATGGAAGGATCGATAGGTAACTAAAGGAAGTACACCAATATGTTCATTTTGCCTACGCAATACCCACTGCACCTTCATCGTCGCAGACTCCAGAAATAGGAGATGAACCAGCCCAATTGAGAAGATTCGTGGATGTAATAGAAGCTCGGTTCCAGAGAGTCTAGGAAGAGAAGGAGAAGGATACAAAATCATTGAAGCAGGAGAAATATGAAGTCCTAGAGCAATTAAAAGTAGCACAGGACAATGTAGCAACCCAAGAAAGTGAGAAAGAAGAGCTTCAGGTGAATCTCCAAGAGGAAAGATCCCAGCTACAGAGAGAAAAAGAGAAGTTTCTTGCAGAGTGGGCCATGATCAAAGAAGCAGTGAGTAAATCATGTCGCTCTATACCAAGCTTGGTATAGGAGGACTAGGATCTGGTGGAAGTTCAGATAGTGAATCTCGTTGAAACCCTCTAGCAGCTTCAGGCCATGATAATAGATTTGGAGGCCCAAACAATACTGAGCACCCCGCATGAGGTGCGTGACCATAGGGATGATACCACTAAGAGAATACTAATAAGGATAAAAACCCTCGCCTCAGAATGTAAACAAATGAGTTATAAAATCACATAGACATATGAACGCCTCATTGAGGATCTAGAGCTAAGGAAGATGGAAGCACAGTTATAGGAGGCACAACAACAAGCATTTTTCGTGTAGGCATAGATGAAGCTACTCACTGTGGTAAAAATAATGAAGAGATCCTAGGAGTAGTGTGCATGATCTGAATTTTATGAGAATAATGAAGTGACTATAGATTATTACCAGATGCTTAACACATAATAACATAGATACAGTAAAACTGGTTTTCTATTCAATAAGGAAATAAGCTGAAACTGTAAATTGCAGTGAAAAACAAGCTTGTTGGAATGGTGGCGGTGTATCTCTAAGAAGAGATGTGACGGCTACACTCATTCATAAGAAGATGACTACAATGAGGCTCTCAAGGCCTTTTTACAATAAACAGGAGTTTCAAAAACTCTAAACATCCAAAAACCTAACCCTAGGAGATGAAGCGCCAAAAGTCATGTGGGTCCTGTTTGGGTAAGTCAGTACATCAACTTCCCGAGGTTGTAACTTTTGCATATGATCTCCGTTTTAGGCATATGATAGCCCATTGAAAAGATCTATCTATGAAACGCAACATACCCCAAAAAACGTTGTTTGGGGCCTCAAAATGGCTTCATAAGTTCAAGACCCAAAAAACTGCTAAAAATAGTAAATTATCAAAATTGCGAGAAAGTTGTTTTGAGCCAGCTGGAAAAGTTGGGTGGCCACCAATATCCACTTGGATCAATGCAGTAAAACAACATATAATTTATCTTTAGGGTAGGGTAATGGAAGTGAAACAAAATCTACAACCTATGCAGGATGAAGCCTACAAGGTGTTCGAAGAGATTGATGGACAGGGCTCGCAATTGTATCAAGTGGTTGCAACAGTAGAACAGCACTTGGAAGGCCATGTTATAGAGCAGGCGATCCATGATCTCACTGAGCAGGAGGCTCAGGAGAAGAAACAAGTTGAGGCATCTCGGGTTAAGCTCGAGGTCTTTGAAGAAACATTTTCTAGACTTGAGTGACTTGGGATGAGTCACAGGTGAGTTTTGGGGGATTTTTGGCCATCGACCAAGTTTTGAGGAAACCTTGGACAGGGTTGGCCCAGTTTTGGACTTCGACACATTGGTTGAGGAAGGAGCACCTAGGCGGAGCTGAGATCGCGGATATCACTTATTTTGTGAGCTATGTGGACCAAGTAAGGGGTTCTTTAGGGCATTTGTAATGGGTTATGGGATGTCATCCCATGGGGTTTTCCCATGTTTAGGCCTTATTGTAAGGATTTGTAAATGTATAAATAAAAAAGATTGTATTGTAAAAGGGGGTTGGAGCTAGCTAAGTGCAAGTAGTTCGCGTTTCTTTGTGAAAGAGAATGTATGTGCATCAAGGCTTTGTACTTGATAGAAAGTTAGCTCAATGCCTTGATCTAGTTTTTGGAAGGAGGATCTAGTGATCAGTGCACAGTAACTTGATCCAACAGTAACTTGATCCAATTACCCAAACACATACCTTTTTATACACTTGCAATTTAAACATACAAGTCTTGTTTATTTTAAAGATATATTGGAAACAAATTCATTCCATTTTTAGATCAGTTGGTATCATAGATTTTGTTTTTGAAGTCTTGATTGTTTGCAAGTTGTTTTGTTTTTCTCATACTTACAAGGTTGAAGCTCACAAGAGGAGAAGGTCAACTTGTAGAGCCAATTTCTCAACTATCAAGGAGGAGAATTGTAAATTCACCTCAAGCTTCAAGAAGATATTCACCAAGTATGGCTCATGAGGACTCAGGAGTGTTACACATTATTTTCGTCATCCCTATGATCATTAATGATGTAAACCTATCTATTGCCTTCAGAGGGGTCAGTAGCCTGAGTTCCAAAAGAGAGAAGGGAGAAGAAATTTTCCTGAGGAAAGAAGTTGCATTTTCCTATGTAAAAACTTTATAAAAAATGAAGTTCGCAGGTTGCTATATAGGCAGGATTCGAGAATGACCCATTCTCGCAGGTTGCACTATAGCTAGGGTGCGAGGTGTTCGCATTTTTCTCTATAGCTAGGGTGTGAGAATGCCTGCACGTGGGAAAAATGAGCATTTTCTTGAATCTTCTAGAAGGAGAAGCTGCTATGGTGAGGTGGCATCTGAATGGTTTGGATCTTACTCGCTTTCATGATTTAGTGGGATCATCCTAACCTCCTCACCTTATCCTCTTCAACTTATAAAAGGAGAGGAGTTCTCATGGAGAAAGTTAGCTTTTGTTAGATTGAGCTTGAGTTAGCTTGGGTTAGCTTTGTTGATTCTTGATCTTGTTAGCTTTGGCTTGGTTAGAGTGGCTTTGAGATCTGCTTTGTCAAGATAGATTGTGAGTATCTATCAGATCTATGGTTTCATAATCCTTGGAGTAAGAAGTGTGTGGGGAATGAAGGATAGTTGGAAGGGACCTTGCGACATCAAGGCCATGGTTGTAATCTCTCTTTCACATTTAATATGACACAGTAATATGATTCTTTCCTATAAAGCTTGTTGTGTTTTATTGTATGATTCCTTGATCACATACATAGGTTTATATTGAGTTTATGCTATCGCTATCACTTTGGTTGGTTTTTGTTGTTTTGATCTTGACTGCACAATAGCACTGGAGCAAAGCGGGAGCAACAAAGACTATAGGAAGCGATCATAAGGTATGTCCATGATTCTTGCCTCTTAGTAAATTCAATATTTAAAACTTAAGGAAAGTGTCCTATTCTGTTTTGCTTTGTTCTAGATCCAGGTGGATCTAGGGAGATCGGTTTGTGTCTGCACTTACAGATTTATCCAATAAAAAAATTGGTGACTCCACTGGGGATCGGATTGTTTCCTAGTTAGTCTAGTTTCCCTTGCTTTGATTGCTTGTTTTCTAGTCTCTGAGTATATGGGAGATCCATCAAGACTCTCTGGATTTGAAAGTTCACTCAAAATTTTTGTCCTTTTACCAAAGTTTGTGTTTACAGACATTCTCGCACTGTACCCTTTAGTGGCCTATGAGAATCATCTGAGTTCGCACCCGACTATGTAATCCAGTGTGAGGTGTTCGCACCCTACCTGTGTCTAGCCTGTGAACTTCACTAATGTTCGCACTGCACCCTATAGCTAGGCTGCGAACCCTTTTGAAATTTGTGTTTGGAATTAGGATATCCTATTTTTTGATGCCCAGTTTTTCTTTGATCAGCTGGATTGAACTTTTGGAACCTATATTGATCTGCTTACAGTCTTCTTGACATCCTTTGAGTTTCTTTTAGCCACTTTTTCCTTGTTTGGTTTTGAAGGATTAGTCTCTTGCTTTGAGTGTCTTTCAATTACAAATCATGTGTTTTCTTTAGAATTGTTTAGGGAAAGATCAGATTTCTTCTGAATAGTTCGCTTTAAAAAGAGAACTGTTTAGTTTGGGTTTCTTTGTTTTAAGAAAGTTCATTATTGCTTTTAGTGAAATTTTTGAAACAAAATTATTTAATTTCTTGCTTTATATTAGATTGGGGGCATCCTTGCATTTGAAGTAGAGAAATTGCATGATTCTTGGCATTTTTTGATCTTAAATTATGAAAAATTTTCCCCCTCATGGCCGGGGGGGGCCATGAATCGTGCATTGGTGTTCAGTACCTTTTTCTCTTTTCTTGAGAATCTTTATATTGAGGAGTTTGATATATTTTTGGACATCATGCATATGGGAATGATAAATGTTTTCTCCTTCTCGTAGCATAGATTTCATCGAAATGAAAAGATTGCATCTTCATATCTTTGCATAATTTTCAAGTCGGTCAAAACACCATATTGTCCACGCCATCTTCCTTTTGGGTAACAATAGCCATAAAATAAAGCACTTATTAAAATTGATTAGAAATTTTTATCTTTTCTATTAGCAAACCTACATTAGATTAGTTGTAGGGATTTGGAATAGGTGTGAAAGATAACTTTCCA
>JASDQU010219929.1:1905-18091 GCA_032191745.1 Picea mariana
AAGAAGACATATTTGACATGGCATAGATATGATGAATCGGTGCATGAAATCAAAGGTACCCACAAAGGATGAATACATTTCGACATCAATATTATCAGTTGCCAGCTGAGAATTTTCGATCACGAGGATCGACAGTCCAACCGATGAATTGGGGCTAGCATACGCAAAGGACAATCGATTGATTGTCAATATCTTCCCATCGTGAAGAAAGCATAGAGTACAGAAGACGGACAATACGACTGCAGTCATAGAATAAATCAAGTTATGTCCTAGTAATAATTTATAGTCAAGGGGCGCATCAACCACCTCAACATCCACCTCCACCGTCTTCCCACCTAACTGGACTGGGAAGGAAGGAATAATACCATGAGGGAAAAAATAACAACTGTCAAAAGCAGTCAACATGTTCGGAGATTGAGAGACAGTCAGAGAGCCGAGGGCTTTCCAACAGACGAGGGACATCATGCATGTTGCAACACCTTCATCAATAACAGTGAGTTTGAAGGTATATTTTGAGTAAGCCACATGGATTTTGAATGCCACATGGTAAGGCAAGAGAGGCTTCACATCCATGAAATCAAACTTGAGAATCTTAGAGCCACAGGGATATAGAGATCCTAGCACAGATAACAAGGAATTCATCTGTGAAGGACACATATGGAGTACCTCCAAATCCGACATCGCGCAAGGGGTTTGAACCATATCCTCAAAAATAGAGTAATTTTGGGTGGCTCTAGCATTAGAGGTGTGGGTAGAGCACTTGAGTACTCCTTTTGGAATATGAGGCATGGGCTCTGGTTTTTTTATCTGTAAAGGTGTCTCTAGAGTAGGGGGAGACTCTAGACCAGGTATAGTCTATGAAGAATTGTAATTGTGAGACCAAGTGGCCACATTAACCTGATACTTAACCATATTGATGCATAAATAGATATCATCTTGTGCGATTGGGTTTTGACTTCCACTCACTGAATTTCCAACATTTTAGGAGCTTGAGGCCATGTGTTGATTATGTGGAAAAGGATTAGTCAGCACATCGGGTGGTAGAGATAAAAGCCTCGCAGCTTCTACAAGTTTGGGGCACAAGTGGGTAAGGTGATCGCCTGTACAAAGCTTGCAGGGAAACTTTACCTTTCTCCTTTCTTTCATTCCCTCACCAACATTATTATTTGACTTCTCATTATTACCATTATCATTGGGTTTATTATTATTCTTCTCACCCTTATGATTGTTACCGCATCCTTTTTTTTTATTCTCTCTTGGTTGTTGGTTGCCATTTGGGTTGGTCGACGATTGCACAGATTGTACATCCGTTGACTGAGTGGGAGTGGAGGAAACAAACAAGGTTTTCCCTCCTACAAACTTGTTTAGAGACAACTCTTTCAATTAGATTGCCACCAAGTCTGAAGATTTCACATTTGCGGAGCCTACAATGCCATCAACATGAGGCATGGGATTTTATCTAGGGTCATATTTTGACCTCGGTGCATCTAGAAGAATTTCATATAAAATTCCAGACTGAGCATAAATAAGATCTAATTGTTAGGCTTTAAAAATCGCTTCTTCCTCAGATGTTAATCTGGATGTAGAAACATCCTTCGAAATATAAGGATGTAGAGACTTAAGGATCCACTCTAGAAGAAAACCGAAAGTATGTAGGCCTTGATCAACCTCTTCCGTCTATGCCACTCTTGGATGTGATCCTAGATATGGGTGGCTTTGTCCTGATAGAGGGTCAACATAAGTTCTATGTCAGCATCATAATGAACTGGCAATTGGAAGTGGTTGAGGAAGACTAAAACCATCTGATTAAAAGTTATGTATGTCCCCCCCTGGTAGCTCTATGTACAATTTCACTGCAACCCCCGTGAGGGTGCGTTGAACCAATCTTAAATGAATAGAATTATCGTTAAGGGAATTAGAAGAGCACCAAATATGAAAAGTAGTAACGTGATGACTAGGATCTTCACCAGTCTTGCCTTCGAATTTCAGAATATCCAAAGGAAGCTTGGTGGGAATGGGGGGCCATGTTGGATCATGACACACAAGTTCATTCATTAATCTAGACAAGTATGGAAGATTGAGCATGCCCAGAAAAGGGAGATGGGGTTGTGGCATCTAGCCCCAAGCTCCCGGGAAATATAGTTTTTGGGGAATCACAACCCATTTAGGAATCTGGTATGCACCATGGCCCTGTACGGGATTGTAAAAACCTCCTATGAACTCATTCATGAGGTTTTGGTTGGGCACCATTCCAGTAGGAACGTTATGATGAGGGTTGTAAAAATTTCCCTCAACTGGAGCAACTCCAGGTTGGGGGTTTCCCAAGGTATGAAATTGACCTCCTCCAGGTGTAAATATGGAAGATAGAGGTGGATTATTCATGCTGAATGTGTTGTTCACAATCAGTGTAGAGGAGGTAGGTGTAAAGGACGTACCATAAGCAGCAACTTGTCCATCAAGTTTACCACTCTATCCAGGAGCATTAAGACTAGGATTAGACCCGGGGTGAAAAGGAGGAATGCCTCCAACTGTAGGAGTCATTTTTGGGATATGAGCACCACCAAACAAAAATGGAATATGTGGAGGAGCCATGCCCCCAAGTCCAATACTACTATTTGAAATAGATATTGGGATGGAGGATGAAAATTGTGATGTGAAATTCAGCATACCATAATAAAAAGGGCTAGAGGCCGTAGGGATGCACTAAATATTGTAGCCCGACAAGTGAGAAAGGGACCAAAAAAGGTTCATGTCTATAGGTTGAGTATTCATTATAGGTAGGATAAGAGTGATGATGGGAACTTCCTTCACTACAACCATTGTGGTTGAAGGTGTCGAAGGATTTCCATTAACTATAGTGGGCACGAGAGTCAAAGGACTCCCAGTATATTTATGAGTCAACTCAGTACTCATCTATGTATGATCACAAGTCGGGTAGGTGGAGGTGTGTGTACCACATTTGATAACTTTACACCTTTTAGAAGGAAAATATTCAAGATACAGTGGTAATCATAACAAACGGTGAGACCTGCGGGGAAGCTGGTCTGGCTCCATGATGAATCAAGACTTGAGATATAAAAAAAACTCCTAAGGCCAACTAATAATCAAAGAGCACACCAAAATAAACAAAAGGCCAATATGCACACAAACAGAATAAAGTGGTTGAAAGGGGCCTCCCTCCCTAAAGTAGGTATGCCTCGCCCAAGAGGGGCCTGAGACTCCCTACAAAAGATCGAAGGTATCAGAATCAGTTATAAGGGCCCTCAGGGGCTTAACAACCAGTCGTTCAGATCCCCCTGGAGAGGTAATTCTCCATAAATGTTGTGTGTTTTCAAACCCTTATATGACCCAGGGTACCTGCAAAATAACCCCTACAAGTAATCTTTGTGGTACCTATGTCAAGAAAATAAGAGACCATGATAAAATCAATGTGCGGGAGAACAGTCGTAAGTCAGGCCCACCATATCGGCTGGGTAACAAAGCCTAAAATATCAAAAGTACTACCTCTCACATAGGTAAAGGTACTAGCAAGATCCCCAGAAATATATATGATGCTAAGAAGGTATTGGGGGGATATACCCTCAACCAAATTCACGCGAACTCATTCTTAACTTTAGTGTAAGAGGAGCCTCCTGACGTCACCAATTATACAATGGATTTCCCCACTCCCTTAGTCAGACACATATGTTGATTTTAATAGCCTTGGAGAAGTTTACTCACAAAATCCTATTCTAAGGCTCTAAATCCTAAGCTAGTTTGTGCACCCTAAAAATAAAATTGTTTCTAATCAATTTTAAATTTATCAGTGTTACTTTTAATGACCTTTCTTACTCAAAAAGGTGTGTTCATGAAATTGATGATGTTATGAATCAACAAGTAAAATAAATGAATTTGAATAAAACGCAAAGTCCTAACTTCAATTCCCAATAAATGATATGCTTTTCAAAATGCAATTTTCAATTTAATTCTGCAATTCAAAATAAGATGCAATATTTCCATACATGTACTAAGATCAATGATAAGAACCCAAAAGATTAAATTCCAACAATGCAAAATGTTTATTAATTTTGTATTTTCAATATAAAAGAATGAAAATGCAAGGACTAAAAAAAAAATTGATATCAAGAGGCAAACATCCAGCCCAAGATGCAAGGATATCAAGAGGAAAACACCTAGCCCAAGATGCAAGGACAATCAATGAAAAGGATGATGAGAAAGAAAAACTGCCTGAAAATTCAACCAAAGAAAGGTTTCCTATCACTCTGCAGGCACTTAACAGTCATAACAGAGACCTAATAAGAGTCAACAACCACCAAAACTTACCCAGCAAACATCAAACTTAGAAACCAAGCATACAATAATGATGTACATCACTGTTCAGGAGAAAACCACTTATATACGCTTCCTATAGAATGAAATCTCGTGTATGTACACAATTGTCAAGAAAAACCCCGTGTATATGTATTGAAACACTGTTAGGTTAAGGATAAGGCTAAGAAACTCATACTCAAAATGAACAGAGGTTGTAAAACAATCATACAAAAAGAAACTCAATATAAACGAGAGCAACACTCCAAACCCTGAAAAGAATATTCTATCCCCAGCATGGTTGCCAATTATGTTATGAGAAAAATCATTCTATGGCATGGGGTAAACCACAACAGATGAAAATGACTACATAAATCGACTCTAGTATCAAGTATGTTATATAAACAAATATTCTAATGATACAAGATAAATATCCTACCCCGTCCAAACGTTCGATGAATTCCACCGTTGAGCACTCGACTCAAAGCAATATACCTGCAAATTTTCCTCAACAACCAAGATACACAAGCATATGGTGATAATATATTAGAGTTAGCACATTTAAAAGGATACTCCATAAATATTCATAACAAATGTGCCCATGGAATAACAATTCAAATATTTGCAAGACATTAATTGGACGAGAAAAGAGTATCTATATAAAAATGTAATCAAGAGAAGTATATGAATGACAAACTTTAGTGTCAGCACATTCGAAACTGAGAAACTAAGTCCCTTCCAGCTGGGCCTCCACCACTTCAATAATCAACCAAAGGCAAGCTCATATAAGAGAGACAATTAGGTTCTCTATCAAGTAGGGAAGAGCTTGGGGGTTGAACAATGTGTTCAGACTTAAAAGGACAAAGGCATGCAGACWTGATATGAAGTGAGTAATTTCTCCASATTAACTTTKCTCTCAAAGTTTACTTCTTCTCTCCTTTTCCACATCTTGGATATGGCCCATTTATAACCTTCAAATGGAACTAAAGGGTCGGATCAGAATGTTTCCAGTATATGGAAGGTCAAGGATCATGGATCTCGTGACGTGACACGAAAACCCGACACCCTTTTTTAATTTTGGACACAAAACCTGATGTATGTGGGTTGTAATGGTGCAACCTTCATATATGTATGTTGTATAATAGTTAGGGCGTGTATATGTGGAAACAAATTGTTTTTAGCTCTGGGAATTGCAAAAAGGGACTTCAAGTCTGCATAGAGAAATGTAAAAGGCCTTCTGAGAAAATTTGCATGGGGTGAAGTAAATATTGCTATAACAACAATTGGACTTTTTATAGTGTGAATTAATGAAGTTATTACGAACTTTGGTTTTGAATGTTATCATTTGTATATAGTGCAAGGGTCTTGATAGTAGATACCTCAATAATGTTTTTAATGGTACCCTTTCGTTGATTGTTTTATCAAATGTTATATGTTTAAATACATGGCAACCATACAAGCATTGCATATCATGAGTTAATTACCTTGATTTTGGTTAGGTATCAATGTATCATTCAATTGTATTTATTAATGATATTTACAAGTGTTAAGTCTCATCTTATGTTCAATATTGTTATGACTTTACCCATTCATTTACACTTCGGAAAAATTTAAACACGTGATGAACAGTTTTCAGATTGGCGATGATATGTAGACCTTAGCATGACTTGCATTAATAAACTTTTATTTTCACATAATGTTAATATTAAAGGCGTGATATTATGATAACTACATAATTGGAGATAATTCTCTATTGTGTCATTGTAATAAGAATACATGTTTCCACAATTAGATTAACCTTGTGCCATGACCATTTGTGCCTTGTTAAAGCCTTATAACTTCGATCAATAATAACAACTCATGTATTATTCCTATAGCATTGTGCCATTCGGACTTGGTCTCACAATCATATTCACAAGTATCACGCCAATAGAAAAAATGATTATCCTCAAAGACTCATTATGCTTGTTACACTTGTAAAGATTTCTCTTTACAGGTGGATTATTCGATGAATATTTATAACGAAGGATTCAACCAATAGATTCCATTCTTCTCCTGGCTAGGATAGGTTAGTCAATTTATTTCCTTTTATTTCGTTTTGATGAATGTAAATATTTACTAACTTTAAATGCTTTGTTCATTTAAGCCAAAAATGTAACAAATAACATTCATATTTATTTGTTTATTTTGATCAAGTTTGGTTTGAATATAAGTTAGAATATTTAAGTATTGTTAATATATTAAAAATTAGATTTCATCATATCTCATATTTCCTAGGATTCATTTCCCTTAGCTAAACTTTTCATTTCACAAGATTTTATAGCAAATCTGATATCTCTGTACATTTTGTGAACTTTGTAATTAAGTGTAAAGTCATTTAATCTAATAAATCATTGTAAATACCAGAAATATGATAGTTGGTAGATAGTTTTTCCATCATTTATTAGATATATCTTTTCACCGGCCAATGGAGTTGTTAAACCTATCAGGGATAGTTACCTTAAATGACTTAGGTTACACTTAAACAAATTCAGACTAGACTATTCCCTTCCAGTTGATGAGTGATCGATGTCGCGTGTCAAACAAACTAACAACATGGCCTTGAAGAGTCTTTGATTCAAATGCATTTAATTTCTCATGGCTCCTACCCAAATCCCGATGTTGGAACATGCATTCCAATTCTCATTACCCGATGTTTCCAACAAGACAATTGTTCTCTTGTCGGAACTCACATTTGACGGTGAAGGGAATACATTTGCAAAGACTCGTATTAATAATTTTTCATGTAAATGTATCAAACATGGTATTACTGATTTAAATGTTTTATGAAGAGTGTTCGCATTCACTTTCATAGGTCAAATAAAATTATGGTTTGAATCTTTTTCGGCCTATTCTATTTTCGATTGGTTTCAATTTGTGAATGAATTTTTTGATTCCTTCGAGGATTATGATTACAATAAATTATGTGAAGAATTCAAGGCTCTACTAATTAAGGATGATTCATCATCAGAGAATTTTTCAACAAAGATCAATCATGTTCTTTGTAAGTTTCATCTTGATGATTTATCTTTTACATCAAGGCTTATTTTAGATGCGTGTGCCCCCTTCATTCAACAAGATTTAATTGTATATGTTGAATTAAATATAGATAATAACATCAATTTGAAAAATGAATCTTGTTCGCACAACAAAACGAATCTATTAGAAATTTGTGAAAGAGCAGAAGAGGTAGGATCTATTGAGAATGATTTTATTAATGAGGAAACTAGTCTTTCTTCTAAATCATTTTATCTTCAATCTTCTACTAATGTAGTTAGAATGGAAAAATATTTGATTGTGGATCAAGGTGCATGTTTATCTTCTTCTAACTCTTTCTCTAATTGGTTCCCAAATTCAATTATTGAAGGGCACGTAGGTGATGAGAATGATCCTAAGTGTTATAATATTTTAATAGAACCGATTAGAGAAATAGATATTCAATTTAAAGATAAAACCTTAAACCCTTATCCAAAAATCACACCTTGTTTACAAGAAAGATTAGATATGTGCCATGAAATTGTCTGCAAAAATCTTGATGATCATATAATGATTGAAAGTTTATCATCAAAACATAGTGAAAGTATTGAGGTAAGAAAAGAAGAATGTCTTGAAAATATTATTGTTAATTATCATAACTCAAAAGAATATTTTCATTTGCTTACTGCCAATTCGTTCTACATTTTATATCTTTATCTTTTCTTAGATTCTGATGTACACAACAGTTTATCTACTTTATATGACAATGTACCATCACAATCTGAGTCTTTTGGTATGTCCGTTTTTGGTGACATAACTTCTAAACATAACTCAAATGAAGTGATATTTGATTCTCTTCAACTCCAATCATTTATAAGGAAAATGGATATGCTACAAGGCGTTTCTATTCGATTAATTTTTTATGAACATAAATCACTTATTCTCGTTGAAATTGAAGATTTGCTATTTCATATTCATTCATTAATTGAATCAAATTTTCATGGTACTATTTCAAATTTTGAACCAATTCTTTATATCAGTGGGAAGGCTCAAACCAGTACTCTAACTTTTGTAATGGATCCTCAAACGATGTTTTTATCATTTGAAAATCTGATTCATAAAAGAAATAACTTGTACTTTGAGTTTTATGACAGAATTGCAGATTGGATTGAGGATTCATATCTAAAAAATATTTGAAGTAATGGTAAATTTATGCTTAATTTGTCTCTAAATGAAAATCAAAGAGGTAAGTATGACTTTTTTTTCCCATATCCTCCATGTGAAGAAATTCACGAACAGATGAAGAACTACTGAGAGGATGGGGAACTTCATTCTAGGCTGATGGTTATGCTAGGTCCCCATAATCTTGACAAGTTTTCTAAGCTCATTTACATTCTTTCATGCTTTTTTGATCCATATCACGATAGAATTGCAGATTGGCTAGAGGATTCATATATTGAAAATTTTCACGAGAAAGGTAAGGTTATACTTAGTTGTTTTTTAAACAAATATCATAAAGGTGAGTATGACATGTTTATGTTTCATTCTAGAAAACTCAAATTCTTTATACTAATTAGGAATTCCTTTATCTTTACAGGATTGGAGTTACTTTTGTGGTTGCATTGGAAGCATGACTTCACTTAGCATTTTGTTCTGTGTAGTAGTTTAGAGTAGGTTTAGAGTAGTATACCTTTGTTTGCATTTCCACTCTTCCTTTTGAGTAATGCAGTTATGGAAACATGCGGACATCAAATGCACAAGGCGAGCCATCATCTAAATATTGTCAGGGAAGTCCACTTTAAATTCTCTTTCTCTTTGGTTTTCGTGACTTTTTTTCCTTAAACATTTCCTTTCCAAAACACATTATCATGACAAAATGTTTTCGAACATTATAAAACATGAATATTTTAAAGAGAGAGTAAATATATAAGGGATTTTAACTTTAAATTAATTTTATCTTGATGTACAATTTCATGGCAATGGCTTACCATTGCACCTAATTGCACCTATCTTAATTAAGGATTTTTTCTAGCTTCTTTTAATTTCTTTTTACCTTTGTTTTATTTTTAATAATAAGATGGATTGAATTAACATCTCATATATCTTAAATAAAGCAACATGCTTATACACAAAATATTGAACGATTCAGTTCTTCTTATTCGTTTTGTGATTTTCATTCTCACTGAGATGCTAGTTTCTTCAAGCATGGTTTAGTTTTATTTATTTTTTATCAAATTCGTTCTTATATTTTCTTGAAGTTTTCTTTGTTTTTCTTTGATTTGAATGGATTTTGAGTTTCTAATTTTCTATGTAGAAAAATTAGATTTGGTTTTTTTTCTTCATGCGGATTCCAAACTAGGTTTAACAGAAGTTTCAGGTATTTTAATCCTGAAATCTGATTTTTAAAGGGAAATATTAAACAAGATGCTTCTTTTATGCATCACATACAAACATACTGGAAATTCTCTTCTCTAATCCTAAAATCAATTACACACTGTGTCAATAGTCTCTATGGAATTATTTATCATTACTTAGGAAGCTTATCTTCAACCCATGCCACAAGCATCGGGATATCTACTTTTAAAATAATAGGTTTTGGGAAAACTCAATACATCAGTTAAGTGTTGGTTAATTTCAAAACTTCTTACTCCATCCCAATACTTTTAAGAAGTCTTCATATCTGCATCCCCACCTGTAGGTAATATCTTTGAGATTAATTTTAAATAAGCTTGATCGAAAACTATGAGTTAACTGAGGGATATGAGATCTCATTATGATTTGACCTACCATGATCATAGGATATTTTTGTAGTAACATTGCAACTACTATCTACCGAACCAGGGTAATGGATTTCAGATGTAAATTTGTAACACAAGGGATCTCATCACGAGCCAACTTGTTCACTATAGGAGATTCAATGAATGACACTGTGACCAACTAGTTACCAAGCCGAGATAGTGGTATTCAGTTGATCTTTAAGAAAGAAAATAAAACTAATGGATCTGCAAGTTAGATAAAACCCCAGCAGTCGGAACAAAATCATTTGAAGTGGGTTAAAATGAAACCATGTCGAGGCTATGAATGCCTGCTGACAACAGTGGCCATGGATGTGGTATTGGAGTTCCTTCTTTATAAATGACTCTTTCTATGATTATTTTATCTCTCCCGGAACTAATTATTGGTAAAGTTTATTTGTTTTGATTGTAATAAAATATAAAATGGGATTATTTTATTCAGCGTCTAAATTCTGATAAAGAGAATCTAGATTTACAAAAACAACATTTTTTATTTTCACAAGAATCAGAGATTAAGTAATTTCTTGGTGATATAGTATTTTTCATTTATGAAACATCTTGATATTATTTTCTTGGTTATTTTATATTTTTCAGGTTACAATAGCAGAGATAATTTTTTCGCCCTGTAAGCCGCCATTTCTTGTGGTGAACAACAACCCCCCTAATTCTTCGCCATGTTTTGATTGCAAATTAGGGTCCATCTAGTTTTATTTGCATTGTTCATATGTTTCCCTTTGATTTAATTGGATTTGAATGGTTTGCATTTGTTTTAGAATGACCTTTATGTTATCTCCTTTCATATTTATCAGTTTGAATTTCATGAATTCCAACATGAAATTCAAACAAGGTTTTGACTTTGTTCATCACAGGATTTTGGTTTTTAATAATTTCTATGTTGACGAAATAACTTCATGGCTCAAACTGATTATGAGGTGACAAATATGCTATAACTCTTATTTTATGATTCTTGTTTTCTATATGTCATGATTAATACTGATCCATAGAATCAACCTATACTGAATAATCAAAGACTTGTTGTGTCATAACTATGTCATAACTAGAGTCATGATATTTGTTGTTACATTAATTGCTTATTATTCGAAGTGATTGTTATTATTTCTTCATTATGGACTTTGATCTCGATATCATCTTTTGAATACTAAGGAAAGGTATCAATAATCGATGTTTTGATAATATGTTTCATGAAACCTCTTTCTTTGATCATATATTATAATATTATTAAAGTCCCACGATTCCAAATATATTCAAGTCATACAATTGGAATTTTTATAACGTGAGTTAATGAAGTTATCACGAACTTTGGTTTGGATGTTATGGGTTGTATATAGTGCAAGGGTATTGATAGTAGATACCTCCATAATGGTTTGAATGGTACCCTTTCGTTGATTGTTTTATCAAACCTTATATGTTTAATTATATCGCAACCATACAACAAGGAATTGCATATCATGAGTTAATTAACTTTATTTTGGTGAAGTATCAACATATCATTCGATTGTAGTTATTAATGATATTTTCAAGTGTTAAGGCTCATCTTAAGTCCGAGATTTTTATGACTTGCTCTATTCGTTTACACTTGGGAAAAATTTAAAGATGCGATGAACAGTTTTTAGATTGGCGATGATACGTAGACCTTAGCATGACTTTCATTAATAAACTTTTATGGTCACATCATGTTAAGAATAAAGGCGTGATATAATTATTAAGTCTGCCAATGTTAAACTTGTTATTATCTCAAATTCTCAAGATTAAAACTCCCTTGAAATAAGATTTTGTCAATTGTCTATTTCCAGGTCAAGATATTTTTAAACACTGTTCTTGGCTATGTTATTCATTTTACCTGGTTTTAAAGGCAGCTACAGAATCTGAGATTCTGCAGCCGCCTTATTTTAATAATAACGAAAATTATTAATATCCATTTCTTTAATTTTAATAGGTACTCTTGCATTTTCAGGAATGCTCAATTTTCAGGAATGCATTTTCATAAATTTGCATGGTTACTCCTAGCAAAGACAAGATGAAGATATGAGTATTGGAAGGGTGATCTTCAAAAACCCGGCGATCAAGGAGATGGATATCAGATATTTTATTTCTCTAGGATCGTTCCGTTTTTAAAATCAAAATCCATTTTTCAGAATCCATTATTTTCGGATCTAGAAAAATCATTCTTTTGTATAAATATATCTTATTGAAATCCTGTGAGGAGGTGGTGGAATGACGAAGTGAATAATAGGATTGGAGACTGTAAACGAGGAGAATGAACACTAGATTTCCTCATACTTTATCTCTATGAGTGATTTCATTTTTTTTAATATATTATATTTTCTCATTGATATGTTCATAGTATGTGTCGGATGTATGGGTTGATCCAGGTTCTACCTTAGTTCTCCAATAAAACCTTATTCACCATCGTCCTTTCTGGTAAAGCAGAAGGGTAAACCACACACAAAGTGCATAGCTCAGTCTCACCCGAAATGGATTATGGATGATTGAATGACCCAAGTGTCTGCAATAATGGAAGGGATTGCGGATGTTCCTTTTACTTCTACTTATAATTTAACATACATTCGACCATAACATTCATCAGATCTGTTGTTTTATTCATTCAATAAAATTCATTATACATGAATATTCTAGTGTGTGTTATCAATAAACTCTAACAAACGCATTCATCTATCCATTCATTCACAATAGAAGAAACAACAAAAAGTATTAAGACACATTGCAACACAAGATTTTACCGTGGTTCACCCCCCCTGGGCTACGTCCACAAAGATCTTCTACTTTATTCATTCTTCACAAAAATCGCATTGCACCCATTACATGATGGGTTCTAGAACTATTGAGGTTGAACAACATCACACTGAGCTCCACAACTTGCAACCTGACCCTCAATTACATATCAACACAGAACCCATCTGAGCTCCACAACTCTCAACAAATACTTCGACCCAGAGCTCAAAAAGGTGCTCAAAGTACTTCACTCATGCAAAAGTGATAATGAACTACTACTTCCTATTTTCCTCATACATACTCTATTTATACAAAAACATGGGTAAAAACCCTTACATTATGACTCAAAAAGCCTAATTCTAAGTGGACTCCACTTTCCCACTTTCTAATTGTCTTATGTATGGTTGGTATTCAATCCAACCCTTCATTTATTTGACTATGTGTTGATAGTCCTTATTTCTTGGTGTGTTTCTTCATTTTCTCTTATATCGCGTTGATTTCCCTTCTTTCTTGGCGTGCTCTACTTCCTTGGTCCTTTCCTTAAATATTTTCCTCGTTTGTTGCATTGAACCCCAAAATTTTCTGCTCCAACAGGCCCTCAAAACTAACATGTGGCTCGTTTCAATCCACTCAAGTTGTGTGTGCCTCCTACATATATTTATCCAAGGCCTGCAACTTCTTTTTCAATGCATCGACCTTTGTCTTTTCTTGCACANTCTCTACCACCTGCACTGTCATGTGCTCCTCCAACACTTTCATACTTTCTGAATGCAGTTGTTCCAATATTCCTTTTATTATATCCAACTTTACGATCATTCTCTCTTATTGCTCCTAAAGTGTGTCCAACTAAGCCTGTCTTGTTTGTTTTCCCCCGTAGATTGTCTTCAATTCTACCTACAGGTTTCTCATTTCCTGTGTGGCCCTCAGTCTCTCTGATATGGGCATTGTCTTCTTCCTTTTCCTTAAATCTTTAACTACGGTATTTATCTTCTCTTCCCTCTGATCTAATTCTTGGATCCTTTCATATTTTTTTAGGCTTGTTCATATTTGCATGGTTCTTTCATAAACCTCTTCTACTTCTTTTATTTCCAGCACAATCATATCTATGTGTTATGTTTCCTAGTTCTTCCTTTCTAATATAACTTCTGGAGGGGTGGTTGGTGTTATCTTCCCAACCAACTCAACTATCTCCTATTTATACCCCTCCATCATATAATCTATCCTCTTTAAAAAAAAATATGGTCTAGTTGTCATTCTAGTGCGCTATCTAGGATCATCTATAAGACTTCCTCAAGTCTTTTCTCCATTTTATCTGCGCATTATTTTTCCTCTTCTCATTCTATACACACTTATGTAAGAACTGTCTCTATCACTTCCTTGGATTCCTTGGCTGTCTCTAGGATTTTTGCATCCATTCTGGACCTAGATTGTACTTCATGTTGGCATGTTTACAGGTAGAGTGCGCTTGTCATTGATGGCAAGAACAACTATGGAAAACAGGAAAGAAAAGAAGAATAGAAGTAGCAATGGAAAACAAGGAAAATGAAGACGAGACCCACAGGAAAAGTTTCAGAGGCCAAAACCTTTGAATACTTAGAAAACCTTATAAGTCGAAAGAAATCGTAAGCTCTGGGGAAAGTGTGATGATTGTCAGATCAAATTAATGGAAGGACAAGATAAGAAAAAAACGGAGAGTCGTTGGATCTAATACACAACAAAGCTACTTCATAGAATAGATTGAACCATTGATCTAAGATCTCGATCAAATGAACAACACTCACTTCAGATCTAAAGATGCGAGGAGGTTACACTCAGGAAAGTTTGAGATTTGAAATTCCCGGAATGCAAATTTCGTCAGTCATTGGATCAATCTCAAGTGGAAGGACAGGATAAGCTAGCAAAAATACATCGAAAAAAGATCGAGCCATCAATATAGTATCATGATCAATGAACAAGATTCACTTCAAATCTAATGTTGCAAGGAGGTTACACTCTGGAATGTTTGAGATTTGAAAAACCCGAAGCCCAGAAATCTGAAATGAATAAGGATCATCGGATCTGGAGATCATACAATGAATGTTAGATCAAGGAAATCTACGTCAGCAGATTACATCAGAAAATCTCGTCCTCAAGGACATGTGGCAAACCACGTCAGCAGTCTACGTCAGCAAGGACACATGGCACGGTCAGAGAACAACAAGTGTCAAGTTGAAATCAACATTTCAAGTACGTACAAATAACAAATCTGAGTGACACGTGGCATCTACTCGGATCATGACACATCATCAAGTGATGCAAGAGTTACATCATTCTGGGAGTTTTGCTTCGGGAATTTTACCACCAGTACTTGCCCAAAGACCTAAAGTAGACACAAGATGTTTGATCTGAAAGATCACTTCGAGAGCATTCTTGTCCATCAATTTACTGTAGTGGAAGGATAGTGTAAGTGGAAGCATTGACAAATAGAAAGTGGTCTCCACCATTTATGACTTACCGAGCAGGTCATCATCCGGAGGAAAGAATGGGTTGAGACTCAAAATCTTCAAAGTCTGGAGACCCGAAGGGGATTGTGACCATTGATCCAAAAGGGGATACGCGTCAGTGGATTGTTAGCTCTGGGAAAAATAAAAATAAGGATGAAATAAAGTTGAGAGTTGATATTTCCAAACCTCAAATAATCAAAGGGATAGTGATTGTCGATCCAAAAGTGACACTCGTCATTGGATCGTGGACTCCGAGAGAAAGCGGAGTTAGAGTATCGAAACTCTCAAAGCCCGAAAAGAGAAATAAATCTCATCTGTTGGTTTGGAGGTTAGATATGATCCACAGATCATGAAAGGAAAGATCTGAACCGTCTTCTCGGGAGCACCGTCAAGATCATAAGATCGAGGGTCTCATCGCTTTGTGGGGATTGAATATGCACAAACTTTACTTCTAGGATCGTGTGTGGAAGGAAGGAAAGGAAGGTTTATAACATTCGTTGATCAAGAGGCATGAACAAGGGGTTGGAGATCAATGGTCGTGCTCCATTACGGGGCTAGAACATGCTTGGGCATGAATTTTTCATGGGCGGGTCACAATCAAAACCTTGGTTTTGGAGAAAAGATGCGTGGCAGCTCGAAGTAAATTGCGGGGAGAAAAACAGTTTGATTCAAACCACCCATGGACACATCTGCAATCATGTGGTCACATGAAGCACATAGCCCAAGTTCATATCGTGAAACAGACCTAGCACTCACTAGACTGAGATCGGGAAGTGACTATTGGTTAGGTGTTTGGTCACCATCGGTGGTCACATGAAGGAAGGGACTTAG
>JASDQU010219930.1:0-13590 GCA_032191745.1 Picea mariana
CGAATTATTCTATCGGACCTTAAGAGGGCAAGTGATTACTTGCGATTCTTTAGAATTTTGTTTATGTGCTCGAAAAGCATTAAGAGAAGCTTTCCAATATCACCATAGTTTTGTTGAGTTAAGAGGTTAGGAAGGTTGGTAGTGTGCCAAATATTTTGAAACTGAGATCTAATCTGGGTATAGGCTGGAGAGTCTAAGAGAACGTGCTTTTCATATTCAACCTTATTAATGTCACAAATGTGACACACTGTTTCATCCCAAGGTGTTTTAGGAATTGACCAACGCCCAATTTCACTATGGAGCTCATGAGAATTTGTTCTTATCTTAGCAATGCTTATTTTTTCCTTTACACTTGTCAAAACAAATAGATAATTTTGATCTTCTAGATTAGGGTTGATTATATCCTTATAATACCTTAATTTTATTTTTTCCTCTAAATCTTTATCACACCGCATTTTTTCCTTAAATTTTGATTTGATTATATTTTTAATAGTATCTCTATTCTGCAAAATGGTGTCTTCCATGATTCCCCAATAGTTTAGCCAAGATCAGGCATCTTAATGTCATTCTTGCTTGAGTTGATGGTGGTTATGACTAGAATTTGAAGCAATTTTAGGAAGCCTCTTGTCTTCCATGTTATTTAACTTGTTCTTATACATTACGTATCTATTCATAGCCATGCTCTCAATGGGGGAGAGGCTTGTTTCTAAGAGGAGGATGGGATAGGGCATATTTCCTTTATTTTTGAGATTATTTTTTTTGTATTTTCTCTATCTTTCTCCAGGATTCATGAGAGATACTACAGCCCCAGACTTCACATCCATAAAGAATAACATGTGTAACAAGAGTCTCAAAGAGGAGTTTCTTCTTATCCCAACTCCAAAGATCGACTGATTTACAATTGTTTTCAAGCCCATAATAAGCTTTCCATCCTCCAATAATCCGTTTTTCAATTCTATAATTTTAGTTGAGCTTGTGGTGAATATCAATTCCAATATATTTGTATGAAGTCACTTCCTCCAAGTTGTTGTTGTCATATACGAAGGTATCATAAGTGATCTTATTAGATTTAATAATCATGACCTTAGTCTTATCATTATTAACAGTCATACTCATATTGGAGAAAAAATTCTTGAGGATTCTTAGTTGGTTTTCAAGATCATGGGGACTCCTTGCCATAAGAACAATATCATCGGCATAAAGAAGAATATTGATGATTATACCAGTGAGATTAGGGCCGACACAACCTGCTTTTTCCAAGAAATATTCTAACTTGTATATGCCAAAAAGGGTAGGAGACAAGGGACAACCTTGTTTGACTCCAATAATGTAGTTATTCTCTTTCAACCAACCCTCAGTGTTTTTAAACTTAACAATAAAGTTCTCATATATCCTTATTGTAGCAACCCTCAAATCGAGAGGCACTTTTATCTCTTCCAACCTGTTCCAAAGGTTTTTCCTAGGAACCATGTCAAAAAAATTTCAAAGTCAACAAAACAAAAAACAATATTGGTTTTAGTATTGCGTAACTCCTCTGCAATGATACTAAAGGTATTATATTCCATGGTTGAATGTTACCTCCTAAACCCGACTTGGACTTTACTCTTTTACCGTGACTTTCTAGCCAAAGGATAATCTTCTTTTCCAAAATAATTCCATAAAGGTTGGATAAAATCGGACTAATCATAATGGTCCTATAATTAGAGGGAATGTTTATATCCCCAATTTTAAAATAGTAACAATGAGGATTTGTGTCCAGGGTTTAGGGAAGCCCTGCTTGACTGCTAAATTGAAGAGCTTGTGTATGTGAGGAATAAGGATATGCCCTCCGATTTTAAAAATTTCATCTTGGTAGCCTTCAATGTCCTTAGCTTTCCCATTTGCAAGCCGCTTAACCCCGAACTCTATGTCATCTAAAGAAAAAACTGCATCTTCTATAGGGACAATAGGAATGGTGTCCATGGCATTAGGGAACTCGTAAATACTTTTAAGGTAGGAATTATAGTCCCTTAAGGGAGTCATATTATTTTCTTTAGTATTGCGGTTTAGAATTTGGCTCCAGAACTTCTTAGGATCCAGCTTAGATAGTTGTGAAAGTTTCTCTTGCCTTTTATTGATATAGTACCTTTTTTTCCTTTTAATTAGAGATTTGTGCATATTGATCTTATCAAGTTTTAAGGACTCATTAGAAGCATCCCTAATGGATTTCCTAGAAATTTTTACAAGAGACCTCAAAAGAGAACTTGTTAATAGAAGTGGAAAGGGTAGTTGTAAAATTATGATAGAGTTCTTCAATGTTTTCCTTATAAGTTAGGATATTTAATTTACTATTTAAATCCTTTAAGAAAATGTCAACTTTACTTTTGTCAAAGGGAAATTTCCTTTGATTATCAAAATTCTCTTCAATGGTGCTCCTGTGCATGGCATAGTTTAGAGTTAGGGTTAAAGGTTTATGATCAGAGTCAGGTTCATGGTAATTTAAAAGGTCAAAAGTTGCTATTTTGTTGGAAACGGGGATATCGGATATCACATAATCTCGACACTACTACCGAGACCATGAATACAAGTCATCTGGTTGGAGTTTGGTCACTTCTTTAGTCCATTGCAAATTATTAGGTCTTGAGAGATGCAGAGCTTGATCAACTCAGTGTCAAACAAATTCTCAATTAGGTCTTTAGAGCTTATTTTGTAGCTATTATATAAAACAAGGTCTTCATCTAGCCATAAAGGATTATGGTTAGAATCAGTACTCAAAAGAGTAGCTTGTTTAGTTGTAGTCCTAGCATTAAAGTCTCCTAGCAGGAGGATATTACCTTCATTTTTCAAACTATAAATATCTTGTTCTAAATTATTATAGGGACAATTGCTATCTAGATTAATTTTCTTATAAAAAGTAGAATTAATAGGTAAAAAAGAGCAAATTAATATATACATCTTCTTAGCATTGGTGTCTAAAATTTCTATCCAAATGTACTGATTGAGAGGGTCAATCTTATGAAGCTGAATGTCAGGAGAAATGATTTTTCTAATATAACAAGCTATGAATCCTATCCCTCTATGACGAGACTTTTTGTTCCACGTTTACCACGAGACAAATCCTTCTATGTTAGGGACCTTAGACTCCTCATGCTCCCAAGTTTCAACTAAACAAATAATATCAATATCACTCGGGATCCAACTTATCATAGGACCTTTGAGCCATGGAAAGCCTTGATAGTTCCAAAAAAGGATCTCGAGTGTCCCAAATTCCTATTTATTAGTATCCTTCTGGTTTCAATCCCTAACAATAACTTTTTGATTTCTAATTATTGCCCATTTTCCTTCTTTCCTGGCTTCTTTTACCTTTTGAAATTCCATCCTTAATTCAACTTGGTCTTCGGGAATGAGGTCTTCATTTATAAATATTCCTGACCCTTTTAAGCTTAGAGATTTAATGAGTATGCTATATTTATGGTCATTACAACTTACTTTGAAACGAATCAACCTATCTTTGTGATCAATTATTTTTCCTAGACTCTTTACTTCTATGAGGTAAGTTGTATCAATTTGTGATTTATTATTTAATTCTTCTTTTACTATTGCTAGCATATCATCCTTTTGTTGTTATTTTATACCAAAAAATATGAGGTTCAAGGCTCTTTTATTACACCCATGGTCTAGTTCTATTACTTTATTCATTTCCTCTTTGATGGTTTGGATATCCAATTTGTTTTCCGTATTACTGAGGGTCAAATTGTTGGTTAGTTTTTTCTTCTAGCTCTTTAATCCTATCTCTCAAGTTGCAAATTTCTTCAACCTCTTCTTCTTGGGTTGATTATTTATGTTTTTCCATTTCTTTAATCTTATCCTTCATTGTCTGCAATTCACTCTTGAACCCTAAGAATCTATCCTCTATTTTAGTTTGAATGGTATCTTTGAAGAGTCTAATTTTTTTATCAAGCATTTCCTCTATCTCTATTTGGAGTTTTACGTCTCTTTCTTCACTCCTTTTTTCTAATGATTCTAACTCTATTTGTATTTTTGCATCTCTCTCTTCTCCTTTTTTCTAATGATTCCATATAATCGTAAAGGATCTCTAGGGTTATTTTGGGGAGCCTCCTCCTGTTAGGCTGAGTTTTTGGAATAGGTGGTGGAGTGCTCATATTGAAAACAAGAGAAAAAAAGTAACAATTATTATTTTGGATTGACTTTAATAATGGAAAATAATTTTTTTTAATTGATATATATATATATATATAGGCGTTGGCTAGTTGTTCTAGGAAATGACTTTTTTCACCGGGATTCGACGATATAAATTTAAACTAATCACTATTTTTGTTGTTGAGAATCCATTTATGAATGTAGAAATGGATTCAGCATGCTTAAAAACTCCCAGGGAACTCATATTTTACAAAAATAATCACTTAAATCTATGAATCCAACAATTTCTTGTCGGATGGAAATCTACTCATCAGGAACTCCAAGTGGCAATGGAATTTGACCTGCAACACTGGAAACAAGCTACTACCCAAAGGCGAATCCGGAAAAACACATACCAAGACATTCTTAGATGGGGATACACACCTCATGGAAGCTTCACTCTCAAGGAGGGATACACTCTTGAGGAGAAATTCCATAACCTTCAGACATATAGCATCTGGACAACAATATCGAAATCAAAACTCTAGCCCAAAATCTCTACTTTCCTCTGGCTTCTACTTCAGAACAAGATCTTAACCTGGGACAATCTTAAAAAATGAGGTTTCATCGGCCCCTCGATTTTCCATCTCTGCCATATCCAGGAAGAAACCATGGAGCACCTCCTAAATAATTGTCCACTCAGTGAGAACATCTGGTGCCAAGCCACTCAGTTCATTAGAAGAACCAAAAGAGTAAAAAACAACATCAGAAGCACCACCAGAGATTGGTGCTCTGGTTCCTTCAAAAGTCCTATCCTGAATAGAACTTGGCAACTTCTACCAGGGTTCATAGTTTGGAAACTATGAAAAGAGAGAAACAAAAGAATCTTTCACTCCCAACCATCTCATCCCACCTTCCTCTAGAACACAATCTTCCTACATCTCCAGGAAAATATATGTCTGCAATCATGGACCAAGGAAGACTTCCCAAATGACCCAGGGGAGCTCTCGCTCCTCAAATCTTGGGGATTCTTGTTTTCACACTCCACCCCTCCTCAACAGCCCCCGCCCTTTTTCAAAATCCCTTAGTCCCTCTAAGTGGTTCCTCCCCATGCAAGGATTCCATAAGATCAACTTTGATGGCGCATCAAAAGGCAATTCAGGACACTCGGGCTATGGCGTGGTCATAAGAAACAACTTAGGCCAAATTCAAAGCCTCATCGCAAAATCTTGGATGCAACACCAACAATTCAACAGAGCTTTGGGGTCTTATCAAAGGAGTCAAAATGGCACTAGATCAAAACCTCACCTGTCTGATCATTGAACGATATTCCAAAATCATAATAGACTTGGCAAAAAAAATCTTGAATGGCTGAGATTCAGGAAAAATCACACCCAGCTGGCGCCTCCTTGGCCCTCTTTATAACTTCTAGGCTCTTCTCATACCCTCTCTAACTCTAACCCCTTCACACATTCGACGAAGTGAAAACAAATTCGTGGATAGACTGGCCAATGCAAGGTTTGATTCCATGCAACAGATCATTCTCCACGATTCCAGACAATCTCAAAGCTCTCCCCTCTGGCTCCAATGCAAGGAGCTTTCTTAGCTGGATGGACCTATTCCGGACGGGGAACCACCTTTGTCTACTTAGAATCTCTTCCAAGTCAGAAATGATCAGAATCCTAGAAACAAGCGTAGANAGAAGCACGGAGGTTGCTACCTCCCAAATTCATGAAGTCATGAAAAACGAGAGAGGATCTGGACCGATGATGCTCAAGGTGATCTGGACCGTCGATCTGGTCCCATGGATCTGATACATGGAAATTTCAAAAACTCGGGTTTCGGGAGTTCAGAGAATAACGGGAGCTGTTTGCCAAAGTCGTGAAGTCGTGAATTGAGAAATGCGAGAACGGATCTGGACCATTGGTGCTAGAGGAGATCTTAATCGTCAATCTAGTCTCATAGATATGACGTGGGAAAATTTCGAGAAATCAAGTTTCGGGAATTCAAAGCATGGAGGGATCTGTCTGATCAAGTTGCGATTTCGCGAAATGTGAAAGCGCAATAGGTGAGAGTGGATCTGGACCATTGGTGCTAGAGGAAATCTTAACCGTCGATCTGGTCCCATTGATCTGACATGATAAAATTTCGGGAACTTGGGTTTCGAGAGTTCGAAGCATGGAGGGAGTTACCTCCCCAAGTTGCGAAGTTTCGAAACTGTGAAATTCAAAAGCAGATCAGGACCGTTGGGGCTAAAGGAGATCTGAACCATCGATCTGGTCCCATTGATTAGACGTGAGGAAATTTCAATAACTTGACGATCGAGAGTTTGAAGTATGGAGGAAGCTGTCATCCCAAGTTGCGAAGTCGTGATACGTGAAAGGTGAAAGAGGATTTGAACCGTCGATATGGCCAAGTTGTGAATTCACGAAGTCGCGAAGGAGACCCGAACTGTCAGTCTAGCCTCATTACTCTTAGGCAATTTTGTAAGCCGCGTGGTTACAGGCATTTTGGGAAGAAGATTGGTTGCAAAAATTTTTGTAAGCAGATAGGCTGAAGGCATCTCTGTTTGTAGACAGGATGCAAATCTTTTTGTAAGCTCTCAGCTGGAATTAATATAAAGATCCACTTTTATTTACAAAAAAAAAAAAAAAAAACCAATTTCTCGCCGGATTTCGCGCAAATATCCCCGAAAAAAATATGCATTTCGTAGAATCTTTAGTATATATATATATTTTTAACTTTTCTAAAGTTTTTGGACCATAAATTTTTTTTTTACCCTTTTTTCTTTAATTTTTTCTCATTTAAGATTAGTTTATATATATTTTAAATTTTTTTGTTTTTTTTTCCCACTTTAGTTTTTTAAGTTTTTCTTTGATTTTGTAATTATATAAATTTTCTTTTTAATTTTTTTTCTTTCTTTTTTAATTTCAATTCTTTTATTTTTCTTAGTTTTTTTTAGTTTTAATTTATATAAAAAAAAACAATTATATTTTTTGCTAAAAAAAAAATAAAAATAGTGTTATTTAACTACAATGATTTTCTATGTATTAAAGTAGAGGTAAAAAAATGTGTTAAAAACAATATTTTCCACTATATTTAAAAAAGTATGGAACCATAAATTAATTAAGGAGACGAAAAAATCGTATTTTCAAAAATGTAAATGGTAAAAAATATTTTAAGATTGAAAGAAGCATGGAAAAATGACTAAAAACCAGTTGGAAAAAAATGAAAATAGATAAAAAAACAAGCATTCAAAAAAAAAGTGGAAACATTATGTATCAGAAAATTTAAAATATCAAAAAACCACCTAAAAGGGGAGGGAGGGGGGGTGCTACCGGTAGCACCATTTTTAAAAACGGGGTAAAAAACTTGACCCCCCAAAAAACGAGAACTCTGTAGAGTTCTCGTTAAGTTTGGTAATTATGTTTAATCTTTGATATGTTTTTCTAGATGCAATTACATAATGATATTGGTTGGAATTTTTTAGAGCTATTCAGATTATCAGTCTTGAAAATAAGGGCTATGAATATTGTGTTGAAAGTTGCTAGAGATTTTCTAGTGGTTCTTGATGACTCAACCACTCTCCTTAAATTCTCTTCAATAAAATTATAACACCCTAGGACGAATTCCATCGATATCCCATCTGGACCTGGGTTTTTATCCTTTTGAAATATTTGATCATAAGTAACTCCTCCTTACCTACTTCCTTCATTGGTGCCTGACTGTCTTCTAGATTAACGAAGCTTGGGAAGGAATTGAAAAATCTAATTACATCGATTATTGCACCTTGATTCTCAACCTTAAATAACTATTTGAATTGGTTAAAACCTTATGTTGCCATGTCATTAAAATTTGTCTCCCATGATCTATCTTCCATATGAATCTTCCATACATAGTTTATGTTTTTCCTACAATTGACATATCTATGAAAAAGTTTTGAGTTTTCCTCACTCTCCTAGAGCTAGATGGCCCAAATCTTTAGTCTCCATTCTTTCTCGTTGTCCAAAAGGATTTGTCTATTTTTATCTTTTAGATGTTTTATGTCTACTTTTTGATTCTCTGAATTATAANTTAGTTTTAATTTATATATAAAAAAAACAATTATATTTTTTTGCTAAAAATAAAAATAAAAATAGTGTTATTTAACTACAATGATTTTCTATGTATTAAAGTAAAGGAAAAAATGTGTTAAAAACAATATTTTCCACTATATTTAAAAAAGTATGGAACCATAAATTAATTAAGGAGATGAAAAAATCGTATTTTCAAAAATGTAAGTGGTAAAAAATATTTTAAGATTGAAAGAAGCATGGAAAAATGACTAAAAACCAGTTGGAAAAAAATGAAAATAGATGAAAAAACAAGAATTCAAAAAAAAAGTGGAAACATTATGTATCATAAAATTTAAAATATAAAAAAACCACCTAAAAGGGGAGGGGGGGGTGCTACCGATAGCACCATTTTTAAAAACGGGGTAAAAAACTTGACCCCCCAAAAAACGAGAACTCTGTAGAGTTCTCGTTAAGTTGGTAATTATGTTTAATCTTTGATATGTTTTTCTAGATGCAATTACATAAAGATATTGGCTGGAATTTTTTAGAGCTATTCAGATTATCAGTCTTGAAAATAAGGGCTATGAATATTGTGTTGAAAGTTACTAGAGATTTTCTAGTGGTTCTTGATGACTCAACCACCCTCCTTAAATTCTATTCAATAAAATCATAACACCCCAGGACGGATTCCATCGATATCCCATCTGGACCTGGGTTTTTATCCTTTTGAAATATTTGATCATAAGTAACTCCTCCTTACCTACTTCCTTCACTGGTGCCTGACTGTCTTCTATATTAACGAAGCTTGGAAAGGAATTGAAAAATCTAATTACATTGATTATTGCACCTTGATTCTCAACCTTAAATATATATTTGAATTGGTTAAAACTTTATGTTGCTATGTCATTAAAATTTGTCTCCCATGATCTATCTTCCATATGAATCTTCCATACATAGTTTATGTTTTTCCTACAATTGACATATCTATGAAAAAGTTTTGAGTTTTCATCACTCTCCTAGAGCTAGATGGCCCAAATATTTAGTCTCCATTCTTTCTCGTTGTCCAAAAGGATTTGTCTTTTTTTATCTTTTAGATGTTTTATGTCTACTTTTTGATTCTCTAAATTATAACCAAAACCATCACTTTCATAGTAAGATGCTAGAGTTTCCTCCACCTCCCTAAGAGTTCAATCATCCCTCTATTTTTTTCTCTTGACCATATCTTTGGAACCTACTTTTCCCTCTTTAAATTCTAGTGAAATTGAATAGAGGATGTTTCTATTAAAGAAGCATCAAAAGGTTCCCAGACTTCTTTTATCCCGCTCACAAAATCTTCTTGTTTTAACCATTATGGATTCATATTGAATGGACTAGTTGGTTGTCCTTGATCTGGAACCACTTCCAACATCACCGGGAAATGATCTAAGTACCCCCCAGTGGAAACCCATTGACAAATTCTTATGGCTTCTTCAAGAAAATATTTTGAGATAAAAACAAAATCCAATATTTTTGCAATGCATGCCACTCTTGTTCTATTGTTTCTCCAAGTAGGAGTTAATTTTGAAGGTTTTATGTCCAATACTCCCACCTCTTCCAATTTGTTTATAAAGTATATAGATAGGTAGTCAACTTGGGAATCTAGTCCCCATATGGACCTTTGATTCCCTCAAATTGAAGTTTATTCCCCCGCCTGCCCAACCACAACCAAACATTTTTGAATCCATTCACTACTAAATATCTTATCCAAATATTCCTTTCTTTCCATTGGGAACATAAATATTCAAAAGAGTCAGTTATTTCCCTAGGTATAGAGAAAATAGTGAATTCCCTTGACCTGATGAGAAAGCCCATGAATCAGTATAAGTAAATGATCATTTTTTCCACCTTATAAAGTCCCCCCTATATCTATGTATTGCATCAATATAACCAAATTCCCAACTCCCAAAAAGTTTTGAAAGATATTGTACAACTTTCTCCCCATCTATCATTAATTCTTGCAAAAATATGACATATGGGTTATTTACCTCTATTAATCTTTTTAATGCCATTTTTTGAGAAATTAGCTATCCTTCGACAATTCGAGGTCAAAAAATTATTTTTTAATTTCCTTAGGGGCATTTTCTTTAAGGGCCCGAAACAACGACAATTGTTTTCCACTTTTAACTTTAGATTTTTTTTTTTTTTTTTGTGCCAGCGAAATATAAGATTCCCTTCCTCTCTGGGAAGCTTTTGATTCCTTTTATTCTAAAAATCCAAATCCCCCCTCTACCCCACTTAGAAAAATTGAATAACCTCTATCTCTTGGCCTATTGGTTGTATTTTTGAACTCCAGAGATTGAGTTTTTCAATGGGATCCCAAGTCCCCTTATTCTCTGGTTGAATTCATAAATTTTCCAAGTGAGGACACCTCACCAACTTGAGGCCTTCCTAAACCTTTAAAAGGGAGGAGGAGAATTTAGGATTTTTTTCCTAGATATATTGGGGAGGAATTCATTGATTTGTTCCTCCTCCCTACTATCTTGACCTACGCCCCAAGACCCAATACACAGATTTTCAGATTTCTTTCTATTATCATGGGGTGGGGAAATTTTAGGCTTACCCAATACTTCTGAGTTTTCCTTTTTGTTTTTTTCAACATCCAAAATCTGTGACCTCCATAGGAATGTGTCCATAAGATATTTTTCTCCCATTGGAGAGGATCCCTTTGGACTAGTTATGTTGTTCAAATTGTCCTCATTGGTCACTTTAACCCTAGGATATCGTGCAACAACTTCAAAAGATTCATTATTGGCACCTTGTTTCTCCTTTTGTACCCATGGATTCCTTCTATTTGGAAATGGACAATTAGCTGCTAGATGATCATGAACATGACATCTTCTACACTTAAATGGAATGCCTTCAAAATTGATGTGTTTATAGATAATATTATTTCCCCTTATAACTATAATAGAATCTGCCAAACACTTTGTCAAATCCATTCCCACTAGGATTTGATCCATCCCTATATACCCAAAATTGAAATAGTATTTATCCACCTCATAAAAGATTCCTATAGAATTTCCAACTTCATTAAAAAAATCATCCAATCACAGTATCGGGGGGATCCTTGGAAGTCTTACCCAAACTGAGAAATGCTCCATATGGGTTGATCTAACATCAAAATTCAAATGCCATTTTTTTAGAAATAGAGGTTGTGATCCCTACTTCCACTGGTTCTATAGAATTTCATTATCATTTTTTGTGGATCTGAATATCCATACCATCCCCATTTTTACAAAAAACTAGGCTTCAAGGAGTGTATCCTACCTCTGCTTCAAAGTTTTCCTTTTTCTAGGCCTTTAAAGTATCACCTCCCATTATTCTTCCTAGGAAGCGAACCACTAATGTCAAATATTATAAATCCTTTGTATAGTCCTTTAAAGTATCACCTCTCATTCTTCTGCCTATGAAGCGACCCACTAATGTCAAATCCTCTAAGCCCATAATCTCATGTAATTTTATTTTCTCACCCAACCGTATGTTTATCAATTCTTGCTTCCTCTTACTACACTTGCAACACTTGCTTGATTTCTCAACCCCTCCAGGTCCCAAACCTTCCAACTTATAAAACCCTAGTTCATTTAATTCAAACGATGATATCTCACTTATTAAATCTTAGTCTAGTATAACTCCAATGAAATTCGACCTAGTGAAACAACCAACATTTCCATCCTTAGCATGGAAAGAGAAACTAAATGATCCAATTCCAGTTCCAGTTCCAATGGGATTTTGGAAGGGGGATTTATTGCATGAGGTATGGTCCCATGCACAAATAGTAACTCCTTTGTCTAGTCCCATGCAGAGAAAGTGAGTTCTAGAATCCACCAGATCTATCGAGTAGTACTTTATTGTTAAATTCATTTCCTCACATTGACTCTCCATAGATCGTATCATGTCCTAGATTGAATACACTTCATGTAAAATAATTCCATTACATATGTGGCCACCTGAATGTTCTATCACCAACTCAGCGATAATTTCCATGGTTTCTTCCTCTAAAGAATATGCTCCCATTTGAATTTTTCTTGAAGGGGTAGACACATACTCATGAAGATTGAGCGCTAGATTGGACCAGAGCTGCAATCCTTCCAATTCCTTCAAGGATGGATTTGGATCCTATTATTCTGCATTGGTTGCAACTAAATAGACCAAGTTAGAATATGGATAGGGATTGCATTTACTAATCAGTTTCTTGTAAATGTATATTAATACATGTAAGCCTGTAGAGGCAGAGAGAGAGATAGAGTGAGAACTTGAAAGTCTGTTGTAATCTCCATGATCCGAATAATAAGACAATTGATTCCTGTGCTTGGTGGATGTAGCCCAACGTTTGGGTGAACCACGTCAAATCCCCGTGTTTCTTATCTATGTGATTGTTAATTGTCATATGTGAATTGTGTTTTCCACATTTGCAATTCTAACAAGTGGTATCAGAGCTACTGCGTTGGATATACATGAATCAATATCCGTGGTGCAAGAAGGTGAATTGAGTAGGTTCTACATGAGGAAATTGAGTATAAAGTCATTGGCACTTTCCAGGCAGTGTTAGAGGCGCGTCGACTCACTCACACTTATAAAATTGAAAATTTCGTGAACTACGTGCCCTCGTATCATACACCACAAAGCGTCAATGCTCCCCCATCCATATTCAAGGAGTGCTAGCACTCCCCCATGAACCCTAAGGGAGTGTTGATCTTGAAACTAGCGCTCCCCCACCCATTATGAAGGAGTGTCAATCTCCTCAAAGAAAATTTTGTATGGTTTTGTGAAAACTTAAGGTATGGAGTTTTTTGGGGTTTTTCAAAATCGAATTTCCTTTTTAAAATTAAAAATGTGAACAAGTAAGTCACATAGAGGCTACTTTAAAAGGTTTACTGTATTTTGGAATATAGTATGTAAAAGGTATAAAGTGAATTAAAAGGTGAATTTTTTTTTTTTAATTAAAGGTGAGGTTGGTAAAAGAATTTTTTAATTAAACCTTGTGGAATTTAAACCATTATTCCTCCACATATCTTTTAAAGGGCCTTGGTTATTATAAGCAGTGGGTATTATGAGATTTTGTGCTAATGGCTAAGATGCATAGTTTGAAGTTTGAAGTTGAAAAGTTCAACGGTAAAAACAACTTTGAGCTCTGGAATCTCAAGATGCGGGATTTACTGGTGCAACAAGGGTTGCAAAAAGTATTGGTAGGCAAGTCAAAGAAACCAATAGCCATGATGAATGAGGAATGGGAAGATCTGGATGCAAAATCTCTTAGTACCATTCGTTTATGTCTGGTGGATGATGTTCTATTTAATATCATAGGAGAGGATATAACATCAGGCTTATGGAGCAAGTTGGAATATATATATATGACGAAGTCCTTGACGAGCAGGAT
>JASDQU010219931.1:0-13355 GCA_032191745.1 Picea mariana
ACTATTAATTATTTCTCATATATTGTGCATGGTGTATTATGGTGTATTAGTGTAACTCTTATACTATTGTTCATTGCTCATTGGATATAGTTGAATGGTTTAAGTATAAGTTGAAAAAGGTTTTAAATTGTACTTGATACTAATTCACCCCTCTCTCAGTATCAACACATCCACCAACTTCTTCTTATTATTTATTAGTATTCAATCTTCTTACATTCATATGCTCCTGTGCACAAATCCACAGATCCAAACTCCACAGAGAACAGGAGATCTGCGCATTGCGCACCAGATCCTCCTTCCCAAAATTAGGTCAAGGAAAAGAGGCAACTCCTCTGTCAAGCACGGAGCCTTACATACAATGTTTGTGAACAAAGAAACTTACAAAACACTTGTATCACCGCAAGTCTAACATACTCTTGTACAAAGCCAACTAGTCATGCACTAAGCCAATGGCTACCTACATTGCTTAGCTAGTACTTATTTATACATTTACAAAAAGGCCTAATCATGGGTAAACCCATGGGATGACATCCCATAAAACATTACATAAACCCTAGTAAACCCTTTTCTTGATCCACAAGCCTGTAAAAAAAGTGAGATCCCGCGATCTCAGCTCTGCCTGGGTGCTCCATCTTCGACCAACCTGTCGAAGTCCCAAAAGTAGTCAAACACAACCAATGTTTCCTCAAAACTTGGTCGAGGGCCAACAGGACCCAAACACACACCTGTGACTCGTCCCGAGTCACTCATATCTAGGCAGTGCTGCTTTGAAGACCTCAAGATTGGCTCAAGCTGCCTCAACTTTCTTCTTCACCAGAGCCTCCTGCTTGGTGAACTCTTGAATCACTTGCTCTGTAACAGACCCTTCTAGGCATTGTTCCACTGTCGCAACCATTTGGTCTAGCTACAAGTTGTGTCCTTCAATCTCTTCAAAAATCATGTAGGCTTCGTCCTACACCGTTTGTAGCCTTTGTGTAACTTCCATGACTCTTCCCTATATGGTCGTAATCTTATGCTAGGTCGCGTGCTGCTCTTATGATCTCTTCATTTTCTCAACTGTAGTGAGTGACTTAATATGTAACTAAACGGTCACTGCCTACTTCTTCGCTTCATGTAGCTATGCTTCCAGTTTCCTTAGCTCTGGATCTTCTACAAGGCATTCATAGGTCTATGCACTTCGATCATTCAACTACTTACACTCTGAGGCGAGTTCCTTGATCCTTCCAACTGTGCTCTTGGTGGCTTCCTCCCTTTTATCGCACACTTCTTGTGAAGTTCTCAACACTGCTTGGATATCTAACTCCCTTATCCTTGCTTGAAGTTGTTGAATGGCCTCAACAAGCTTCCCCACTTGCATCTCGATTGACTTTGGTTCTTGTTGTGCCAGGCCTAACACAGAGAGAAGTGATTTATTCACCGCTTATTTTACCACAGTCTACTTTGTGAGCAGTTGGTCTTTTTCTTTCTGCATCTTTTCATTTCCCTCCTCAAACATCACCCGAATTTCATCTTTATCCTTCTCGTAGGCGGTTACGAAAGACTGTGAAACTCATATTCTCTAAGACCTCCTCCTTTTCTTGCTTTAAGGCTTCTGTAGCCTTCTCCTTCTCTTCTTGGACTCGCTGAAGTCGAGCCTCTGTTGTATTTTCTAGCCTTCGTAATTAGGTGGGCTCATCCCTCAATTTTGCAATCTTTGACGAAGAAGGCGTAGTAGGTACTGCACGGCTCAAATGGATGGCATGTTGTATCTCCTTCAGCTCCTTCTCAATTTTTTCATACAGCGTTTCTTGCTTCTCTCCATGTCTTTGCAAGATATTCTTTGAATCGTCCTCCATGACTGCGATAATTAGAATAGCATTGTCCTCTATGGCCACATTCTTCGACTAAGGCTTATTGGCACGAGTCTTCTTTCTGGCTGAAGGTTTCTTTGGAGAAGCTTTCCTTTTCTACAAAGCCTCTATTCCAGTAGGTATATCCTGAGGTGATTTAGCTTCACCTTCTTCTTGTGTTTCTCCATCATCCCCTCCTCCCTTTCCATTACCTTGATCTTCTCCTCCTCCTTATGGCAAGCCATTTCCATCTTCCTCAGAGGTGTTGTCCTCCTCATCAATTTCTATATGCGGGGCTTCTATCTTTTTCTTCTTTTTCTTCATGTTTCTCTACCCAACATGCTCAATGGAAGTGACCAAGGGGCTTCCTATGATGTCAGCATTAGAGAGCTTTGCATATTCAACCGATACAAGAAACTCCACTGACCATTATCTGGTGATCTCCTCCATGTCTTCGTCGATCATCTTATAATAGGATTGTAACTCCTCCTTGTTCACATCCTTACATGTAGTGATATAGATAAAGTATCAATCTATGTGGAACTTCGCTAGCGGTCTGTACTAGTGAAATGTGTTCGGTGTCATTCATGGAAATGACTCAATAGCATGCTTTAGCTGCTGGTAGTAGGCATGGAGAACCATGTTCGACTACCATTGCTTCGCCATATAATTCGTTTACCACAAGGTGGATAAACTCGCGGTCAATGACTCCGATGGTTCAATCTTCGGGAAGGTTGCTCGTTCCAGCATTTTCCAAGCGACAAATGCAATCAACATGAGTAGCCAACTAAAATGGAACACATATCCCTAATCTTGCGCTTCGCGGAAATCCTTCTCCATCTCATTGATGAGGTAACTTGCCCAGTTCATTTGCATTTCTTCTACACACTTCCCTACGAGGTATACTACGAACCCAATGACCTATGTTGGGTGGTTCTTTATGACGAGCTTACCAACTATAAATTGGCAAGTGAGGCACACTGCGCCATCCTGGATAGAGGCTACCTTGTAGCCTCGCTTTCCTGTTTCTACATCGCCATAATCCTCCTTTATGCACTATGCCAGGGAGCGATCTGAATTCTTCCCTGGGTAGATATGTTGAGGGTTCAACCCCTGCATGCTCAGTCCTATTATCAAGTGGATCAGCATCAAATCCACAGTAATGGGCCTATCGAGCCACATATATCCTCCATTATAGCACGACATGAGGAGTTTAACGCAAGTGTTAACCTCCTGATGTCGGCCAAAGTGAGAAACATTCATTACATTCAATATCATGGACTGCATGAGCTCCTTTATCCATGGTTGGGAGACTATCTGAGGCTTCTTCCTAGACATCTTCATTAGGTATCTATGGGGTGCAAGCATCGTGTAGTTATTCCTCTCGTCGAGGTTGAAATTGTTATTCTTTAAAGATGGAATCTGTCCCAACATGGTTCCAACTACGCATATCCCTTTCGGGATGCATGTGGTGATCAACATGTACTCAAAGTCACATGGTATTTTGTCACAGTTAACCGCGCCAGCCAAAGGCAATATATAATTTGGCAAGACCGATGGGATCTGCTTTGCATTAGCCAGATCATCACGGTGCTTGCTTCACTTCTCATTCGTGGTTCGGCTAGAATGACATCCAGTCGAAGGGGATGCTTGCAGTCCCCTACTGAATGAGACCTATATTCCTAGAGACATAACTCTCTCAGCCATGAGATCCATGAGAATCTCCTCCATATACTTTTCTAACACTCTAGGTTCGCCCGACATTCACACTTGTAACCAAATAGATTGGGTATGAGAATGGACAAGCGAGGTAATTAAATGGGCGGTGTGGTCTAGAAATCACAACGCGATATACAATCGAATCTCTGCTATCTTGGATAATCACGGGTGGAAAAAATTGGTCCCGACGCAATGTCCGACAGGTTAAATAAGCAAGCATCATAACAGATTCCTCCAATGGGAAGGAATGTGTTCATCAATGTGAATCCATCTGTTATGGAGTGGTATCAATGGTCCAACGATGGTCTTTCTATCAATAACTACATTTCTAACCATTCTGGAGCATCATTCTAATGGTGGGGGTGCCTCCAACGGTCATATAGCTTCATCATGGCGAAGTCCCATTCTGCATGGTTCTGCTATTTCGGTGAGGTTCAAGTTCGGTAGATCTACCTCCTACGAAGTCTTCCTTCTGTTCTTTGTAGCTTCCTTCAATTTTTCTAGATTAGCTTTCTTCTTATTGAGCTTTCTAGCCTTCTTTCCTATGATCTGATCTTTTCTAACAATTTCTGGAATCCTCTTTCCATTCGTGTTCTTATCTTCTCCTAGTAAAGTGACTTCGCACTACTAATGTGTTCTTACAGATTCCAAGGTTAATGTTCCTTTTCTTACTATTTCCAGGGTGGCTATACTTGTTTCTTGCATGGGCAGGTTCTTCAAGCCCACCTGCATTCTTTCAACTTCAACAGCTAATTCTCTTGCCCTTTGTTTCTTCGACTGATCCTCTTGTTCTTCTATTAGTCACTCGATTTTTCTAGTTATGAAGTCCCTTAGTTCTTGCTTTTTATGTTCTGTAGCTTCCTCCTTTTATTTCCTTCTGATATGATCCTTCTCAATCCAATTCTTTCCTAACAAAATTGGAAAATGGGCGTTGTTCTCAATAAACTTAATGACTTCAAATTCTTCTTCACTTGACATTTCATGAGAAATCATCGATACATTAGTAACTCTTCCACACATGGTTATCATATTTCCTTTAAACAAGCCTACCCTTCCCAATGAAGGTACCATAGCAGGCTTTCCCAAAATTTCCCAAGTACTTTCTGGCATAATATTCACATGTGTTTCTTCATCCAATACATAGTCTATGTCAAAGTCTTCTATTCTTGTAACTATGTGTTGTTTTTATTTCAGGATCTCTGGTAAATTGATGTCTCTGTGATCATTCATTACTTCTTTCAATTGTTATAACATAGTCTCGGAATCTTTTTCTTTATGATTCTCCAACATGTTCTTAGCCTCTTGACTTTCTTTATAGTTTTATTGTCTCATGTTCATATTTTCAACTTTAGCAATCATTCTGGGCCAATCCTCAACCTCATGACCAACAATTTTACAATAAATACAAATAGGGCATGTACCAGGGCATTCCTTAGCAAGATGTCCCGGTATTCTGCAATTATAACACAGTTTCAATCCTCGCTTTATTTTAAATGATCCCCAACCTCTCATGTATTTTTCACTGGGATCACAGTGTTGGACCTGTAATCTACAAAAATTCTTTCTAGGTTCCTGCATCCATTTATTACTCCAAAAATTCTTTCTATGCATAGGAATAACATATCTTTCTCTATTCATATCAATTCTTTCTTCTAACTATGCCCTAGCATTTAGACTAGGATGGAATCTATCAAACATATCTAGATTCATGCTTTCGAAACAAAATTTTCACTTATCTTACTCTTATCAGAGCACAAAGATTTAAGATATTACCTCTTTTCTTCAAATCAGGTTTCTTTCTTAGCACAGAGCTTCATAAGTCAAGTAGAATATTGCACACTACAGCAATGGATCTATGCACATAGCTTTCTCTTTTCTTTAGTTCCCAGCAATCACAGTTTTAGGTCCTGACAACGGAACCATTTGTTGGCACAGGGGTAGACCCAAGGTTCAACGCTTCAACAAGGCACCAATAAAGCCCTAACTATCAGCCCTTTCGGCGACACCTGTGAAGAAGATGAAGTCTCACCTAAGGTAGAGGCGGAGGGGATTGCAGGACACAGGTGTCTACAACTGATCTGGGACATAGATCTGTGATTACAATGCTTAACATAGAACTTAGACAAAAATATGCATTAGTTCATGAGCATCATTCACATCGCAGATTAAAACCTTATCACAGATCAACACAGTAACAATAAATATCAAACACTTTCAATCACTTAGCACATAGCATTAGATCATATCTAGCATACTCAACATCAATAGAGAACTAAGAATCCATAGATCTATCTAACATATAAGAAGATCAACACACTAACAAATAAACAACATAATCAACATCAACAACATCGCACAAAGCACATCAAAACACAAGATATATGTGGTTCACCCTAGTGTGGGGCTACGTCCACCAACTTCTTCTTCTTCTTTATTAGTCTTCAATATTCTTACATTCATCTGCTCTTGTGCACAAAGCCACAGAGCCAAACTCCGCAGAGGAGAAGAGATCTGTGCACTATGACCCGGATCCTCCTTCCCAAAATCAGGTCAAGGCACAGAGCCAACTCCTATGTCAAGAACAAAGCCTTACATACAACTTCAGTGCATGAAGAAACTTACAAAACTCTTGAAATTAGCTCCGCAAGTCTAGCATACTCTTTCACAAAGCCAATTAATCATGCACTAAGCCAATGACTACCTACATTGCTTAGCTAGTACTTATTTATACATTTACAAAAAGGCCTAATCATGGGTAAACCCATGGGCCAACATCCCATAACCCATTAAATAAACCCTAGTAAACCCTTTGCTCGGTCCATAAGCCCACAAAACAAGTGAGATCCCATGATGTCAGCTCCTCCTGGGCACTCCATCTTCAACTAGCCTGTCGGAGTCCCAAAAGTTGTCAAACATGACCAATGTTTCCTCAAAACTTGGTTGAGGGCCAACATGTATTGTTGAGACATACCAAAGAACCATCCTTCGAGTAGCTTGCGGATTTTAAGTAGACATATTCAAAGCAGTCATTTAGAAGAAGTACAGTATGATAGATTAATTAGTTATAGTAGTGAATATTTTATGATAGTACAGTGACAGATGGATCAACATTATGGACAGTTGTGTAGTAGAGTCTTGGACAGTATGAACAAAGATGGTTTCATAAGAACACTTAGCAGGTTTGGACAGATATATGACAGTGGACGAGAGCATGGATTCATAGATTGGTTCAGAGAGTGATTCAGAGACAGGAACATTATCATAATGTATTATAATTACACATGAATATTTGAATGCTTATTCTTGAATTCTTTTCATATATGTTAGTTGATTACACAAGGAAGTACCAATGGACAATAACTCCAAAAGGCAGTAGGTAGAGGAAGACTTATGTTTTTTTCTACACGAAATCTTAAAGAGAATTCAAAAGAGAGAAACATAACAAAAAAGATGGGTCGAAATATCATTCAGAAAAGTGTTAGACAGAGAGGTCAGAATAGAGGTATGATTCCAGGGGAAGATATCCATCATATGCAAGATAGAGAGTTAGATTATTGGAGAGACACATAGAGGCATGTTTCTAGGGGGAGTGATTGTCACAAGGGAAGAATGAGTGATATGACTTAAATTTTGCATCAAAGGGGGGGATATTATTCATATAAAGGGAGAGATATTAATTCAGAGGCTTAGAAACAAAGAGAAAGATCAAAGGCATTTAGACAGGGGGGGCATCCCCAAGGAAAGTTCAGTTGGGGGGAGAAGCCCCAAAGGGAGATACCCTTTTCCATTGATGTCAAAGGGGGAGATATAGAAACATTGATGAGGAGTATAAGCATGAATGTTATCATGACTAAGTGTTGCCATCAATGTTGGTGTTTCCATCAATGCCAAAGGGGGATATTGTTATACACTTGGCTTAGGTTGATGGATGCTTTGTCTGTACTTTTGGTTTTTGTTGATGTCAACCCTTGGAGCGTGATATTTTAGATTGATTTCAACCCTTAGTGATTGATGTCAACCCTTGGAGAAGTCTGGTAGCGAATTCTGGTAGCACAAAGGCATGGGTAAGGGACCCAATTATGTTTGAGGTATAAATGCATGAAGATCAGTCAATTCACATGTAAGACTATTCTAGATGGATTGTTTATCTCATGCCATTTTTGGTGATACGTGGAACGTCACATAACTCCTCACAGTTAGAGAGTTATGGCCATACGAAGTTGGAGAACCCTCATGAGTTATCTAGAAGCCCATAGAAGGTCAAAGAAGTCAATTATTCTAGAAGCTCCTAGAAGAAGTGTACTAGTCAAATTGATGGTAACTAGGATTTAATCATGGGTATAGTTGTTGCATTAAGAAAATAATTAAAAATAAATTAATTGCAACAAGAAGTTGTGATTTTGGTAATTATGGTAAAGTAGTTGTGATGAGAAGATTGAATAGTCGTAGTGGTTGACCAAGAAATAAATTAAATAATAAAGTGGTTGCAACAAATTAGTTGAGGGAAAAGAAGTTATGAATTGACTAACTATAGAAAAGTTAGTTGCAAAAATAAGTTGTGAGTAAAGATAAATTATTTAAATAATAAAGTAGTCAAAATGGTTACAAAGAGAAATTATTTAAATAATAAAGTGGTTGCAACAAGAAGTGGTGAGTTTACTATTTATGGATAAGTCAAAGTGGTTGCAAAATAAATTAATTAAATAATAAAGTTAGTTGCAACTAGGAGTGGACAACTTACTATTTTTAGAAAGTGGTTAAGTTAAGTGGAGAAAGTGGTTAAGTGGAAAAAGTGGCTAAGTGGACAAAGTGTTTTAGTGGACAAAAGTTGATACTTCTAGAGGAAGCTACCTGGAAAATATAAATAAGAGAGAAAGACTCCCCCATTAGAACCTATTGAATATCATTGAATATATATTTTTTGAAAGCTTATTTGGGCAGGTATTATTGATAGAGAAAAAGTGTGGCAGAAAAATCGCAGCAGGAAAAGTGCGACGGAAAAAATGCAGCAGAAAAATTGTGGCAAGAAAAGTGTGGCAGAAAAATCGCAACAAGAAAACTGCGGCAGAAAAATCGCAGCAGAAAAATCACGGCAGAAAAATCGCACTAGTAGTTTTGTGGTAGCATAATCGCGACAACAGAATGCTACAAGAAGAAAAAGGTATGGTTTTCATATGTGTAGTGTTGAATCTATGAATTTGGTTGAGGGTTTGCCTTGTAAAACTATTGGATTCCCTCTTGGAAGTTTAGGGATTGTTGTAGAATTGATCTGAGGAAGATCTACTGAAGTTTAGTATTGGTTCATGTTTGAGGGATTTTGGTTGAGGTATGTTGTTGAAGTTATTGGTACAGATAGAGGTTGTATAATAGTGAGTTTATGGCACATGGTTGATGTTAGTATTTATGGTATTTTTTTTATGGAGAGTGTGGTGCATTACTAGAGGTATCTTGTTGGTTATCTCGGTGTATGTTATTGGTATATGGTAGAGGTATATGATTGGGTACATGGATGAAATACATACTTGAAGTACATGGTGATCTTGATATATATTGTTGAGGCATAGTTTTTTTTGTTATTGATACATGATTGGTAGATGTTGTTGGTTAATTTTGTATAGTTTTGATGCACATGGTTGTTGTACATGATTCATGTGCATTGTTGGAACATGGTTTGAGTGATATTCTTGTGATTTTGGGTATGAGATCTATGTTCTCATATTTGATATATTAAGGAGACTATCAGTTCATGTTGTTGGTGTATTTAGGTTTTTTGGTATAGGAAAGACATAGGTACAAATTGGTTATAGGACAGTGGAACAGGTTGATTATAGGTCAATGGCACAGATTGGTGAAGGTTTACAACAGTATATCTCATAGCAACAGGGTGACAGTGGTTCCATCATTCTAATTATATTTTAGGGAAGTTGGATGGGGAAAATATAGGTAGTTGTAGATGGAGAACATAGGGGTTTGTATCCTCCTTCTGGTTGTAGCCATAGAATTGGGGAGTTGGAGCTTTACTCAGGTTGTAGCCTGAGAAACTAGGGGGTCACAACCTCCTTCCAGTTGTAGCTCAGGTTGTAGCCTGAGAAACTAGGGGGTCACAACCTCCTTCCAGTTGTAGCTAGAGAATTGGAAGTTGGTGCTTCCTTGAATGTAATTCTTTACATATAAGAAAATCATTATGTGATTTTCTCCTACATTGGGTTTCCATGTAAATATTGGTGTATTGTGCATTGTGTGGATGTGTTTGTTATTGTTTATTGTGCACTGATGAATTTTAATGCTTATGATACAGTAATATATTGATGATGAACACATGAAAATGGTTGATTAAGTAAAATAATATACTTTGTGGTTTAAAGGATTAATAATTGGTATAATTTCTCATTATTGATTCATCCCCCCGGCTCTCAGTAATCCAACAATAGCAACTGTAATTATGTATTCCCTATCATGGTAATTGTTGTTTGCATTATACATTCTATTATGGTTTTATTGGATATGCTTCATGTGTATCGTGTAGCTATTGGGAATCATTATTGTGCATAGGTTGTGAATTTAAAGGAGTGAAATTGATATTAGAGGAATTTATACTTGAATGCATGTTGTTGGTATTCATTATATATATTTTTTCATATGCCTAGCTAGAACCTAGGTGTGGCTTAGTTGTCTCGGGATGGAAATGCCCTTGTCCAGATACAGATAATTCATGGCTGCAAATTATTACTCACGCGACGATGAGTAAGGCCTCAGATGGTTAGAGAAGGGATGCAAGTCATTTCAAATACCTGGGAAGCCTTAGAATTTACTTAAGGAATTCCTAGAATTGACTAAGTCATGAAGTGGATTGCTAAACCTATGAAACCCAGTGTTTTTCCTCAAAAAGATTCATTGTCGTCGATTTCGGCACAATGAATAAATCATGATCATTGATCTTTGATCTTTGTGGTACCATTGGACTGGTCCATGGTTAGGTCGGGATGAGACTACAAACTGACCAGAGTCGTCGATCCATTAGAGAATATTTCAGAGTGATTGTGACCATCCATGGAAATGGGTATTTCAAAGTAGTTTGGTCCACTAGAATGAAAACACTATGAAGGGAAAAATCCAATGGGTAATCCCAACCATTAATCAAAGAACAACTAAGATGTAATTTTGGTCATTGATTAGTGTAAAAACCCTTAGACATGATTGAGAGGAGGGGTGAAGTCATGTTGACGTCACGCTAATGGAAAGATCCTACATATACGTGGAAGACATGTGGTGGCCTATAATTGGTCGAGGTAATAAGGAGTGGGTATTTGTCGAGTTCAAGCCCTTGGAAAGGTTTTGTTATCAATGACTATTAGATAATAAGGAGGATTGATCACGGTTGTTTGACATAGCCATCGGTATTTCAGAGCAAAGTCCGTTGAAAAGAGTTTATCCGGAGTTGACTTTCAAAGGGAATTATCTAGCAGTCATAGAAACACTCCAAGGAGCAACTCTGAGGAGTAATCCTAATTGTCAATCAGAGACTAGTTGAAAGATAATCTTGATCGTAGATCTTGGTGGGTTTCACCTAGAGGAGGTGAGGCGAAAGGAGACATCATGATGATAGGGATGACATCATCCATCCAATATGTAGAGGAAAAGTGTCAACACCAAGAAGGATGTGTCAGTGGTATGCAATGAAATTTACACCATGTAAGTCTATGTGTCAGGTGGCTATTCTGCCATGTGGCTGCGTGTTATGGAAATTTTTGGATGAAATGCATCGTGGCCTAAGTGCCATGTGTCAAGCCAGGTGGTGGAGTTGGGTAGGTCCACGTGTCTTGAGAACCAAATCAGATGCCACGTGGAACTTTGTGTAAGCGAGGATATGAAGGGATTTTACCATTTTGGATTTAACTCAAGTTATTTTGGAGTATGACTCCGAAAGATTATCAGGGACATTAATCAGAGTGAGGACATGATGAACATCAATCATCGATTAACGTGGACCCCCACAAAGGCATGTTCAAAGAGATAAGGTATATTGTTAACCCTCATGCTAGTTAGAACCACAACCTAGCCTGAGCTGTCCATTTTTCATCCTCTATGATCGTTAGATATGTTAGACTAAGGTCATCGAAGTGTGTGGGAAGCCACCTATGGATACACTTTGATGGGGTAAACTTTGATGGTATAAAGGGACTCTAAATAGATCAGAGTCTTTAGTATAGAAGTACAATCATAAGATAACTGAGGAGACAGGTAGAAGCTACCATATTTTCACTACGTTAGTGCCACATCAAGTGACATGTGTAGCAGGGTTCCATGTGAAACTGATGTGGAATTAAGGATAAAAGGCCTGGAAACATTGGTGGGTTGTAAATTTTGATCCAGAGATCATAATTGAGCATGGTTACAGTCGTTGGAAATATATAGATGAGCATAATCAATATACGAAGTCTAATTGGAGAAATGAAGTAGTTTGAAAAATCGAAGGTTTTACATCCCATCGGCCTTAACAAGAACTAGGGGGTCGGGTGGCGTTACACCATTGAACTAAGAATACTTGTCAAAACATTATTCTATGAAAATGGAACATGTTTAACCTTCCCATGAGACAATAGATTGAAACTTCAAGATGTTGGTGATCGATTTTCTCTACCCTTCTCACCTATAGTAAATTTTTGTCGAGTGGGATCCTTCATGATTTGGGATCCTGTGCCCTAAAAATCTCCTAATAATACCTGGTAAACTCTTGTACCTTCCACCTCATCATTTTTCTTCTTTAGAATAAGAATTTTTTTGACATGGTTTAAATCATTCCCCGAGAAAAGACTTCTATCCATGTAACATCCCCATTTTCAAACCCTAAAATAGCAATGTATATTGTAAATGTAATGTCTAGCCGAGAGTCAAAGTGATGTAATATGTAACTGATGTAAATTGAATATATTGAGTAGAATGTATCTCCAACTTCAAATGGACATAGATGGATATTTGGGGGCTAAGTATCCACAAGAGAGGGAAGGGTTCTAAGGGGGATATTTTACCCCATGTTTATTAAGATTAAACCCATTTCTTTCTAAATTATCTTTACCATGAACCTTCCATTATATTTTGAGTGTTATAGAGCCCAATAATTGAATTCATGTAAGAGGGTGGGTGTGAGAGTCACATTCCATAGTTATTGAGAGGGTAGGAGATGAGTAAAATCATCTTGGGGAAGAGTGCAAGTCAAGCAAGCAAGAGAAAGAGGGGAAATTCATATGGGTAGGAAACCAGAATTTGAGATTCACGTTTTTGCATGGAGAGTTATTTTTACATGAATATTTCTAGACAACAAAGAATTTCCGATTGTTGAAGCTTAAAGGTAGTTGTTGTGGGAAATTTTATCATTTGTTTGTAGCTGAAATTTCATGGGAAAATAGGTTGTGTTCTTGGGAGTAATGTGTTGTTCGAAATCCTTCAAGGGAAGCACACATTTTTCTACTAGGAAAATTCTTGTTTGTAGTTATATAATTCCTAAGGTCCCAACAAGTATATTTCGTGTATAACATGTTATGGAAGCCCTGGGGGGGAGTGGAAAGGCTTGAGGGACTATGAGAAATGAAGGGGGATTCCATCCATTGAGTTATGCAGGATGAGGAGAGGAGAGCTAGTGGAATGGAATTAGTTGTTACTTTGTCTATTAGATGGGGACATTAGCCAGCCTTAGGGACCACCTTCTCTTATGAATGCATAGCCCCAACATGGGTGTGACTTGTTGTTGAGAACTATAAAAACATGTCCATGATTGGGAGGAACGTCCATCCTCTGCAGTCGGTTTCA